>JABUQX010013766.1:0-54267 GCA_015478945.1 Trachelipus rathkii
CTTGTTAAAGACCATAGCTATTCTTCTCAGAATCAAAAAAGACAACCAGAAAAAGAAACGTACTGTATGGAGTAAGTGATAGAAATGATCCCATATATTTTTCAAGGAATAAGGACAGTTTAAGGTGAATAGCGTATAACTTGGTAATTTTGGATTCGTTAAATACTTTAGCAATATTAATATTAGAGGATAACATAAAGTTTAATATCCGTAATTAATGCATTATTATGGATTTTATTTATGTATATTAAAATAAAAAGCTCTAACAGATACTGAGGTTTAGAGATAGCAGCTAATAAAAAACATGAATTTAAAAAATACCTATATTACATTATGGACTTTGATAATGTGGATGATTTTCCAGATGAATTAATTCAATTTTTTCACAACTATATTGTACTGATTGTTCTGTAGCTTGCTTAGAGATTTGAGATGACATTGTCTTCTTCCTATGTGTCATTTGATAATCATTTACTCGATAGTGTACTGTAGCTTAGTATTCAATCTTATCTTCAGCAATGCTTTCCAAATGTTGATACTATGCATTACTACGAGAAATTATAGCACTTAAAAACGTCATTCCTGTGGCTAAATTTTTACCAAACTAGCCTGAACGACTTTTATCAGTATATTAAAATAAGAGTTAAAATTATTTGCGATATCTATAATATATAATAATCACCTACTCATTAAGTCATATAGAAAAAATTGGAGTGATTTATATTCACTCACTCCGGGTTCCATCGCAGTCTGAACTCACAGGAAGTCATGCTTTGTATTTGCACGAGAGGAATGTAGAGTGATTTCTGAGAAAATGATAGATTTTGTTCATAAACTGTAAGGCATGACACAAAAGAACACACTCGTATAGGAGT
The DNA here is from genome assembly GCA_015478945.1 of Trachelipus rathkii. Lineage (NCBI taxonomy): Eukaryota > Metazoa > Arthropoda > Malacostraca > Isopoda > Trachelipodidae > Trachelipus > Trachelipus rathkii. Next base: position 876 of record JABUQX010013766.1, read on the forward strand.
ACGTACGTAGTTTGATAATTTGTTTTATAGTTTTAGATATACGTACTAGAGGGAATTAACACTGAGGTTATTGTCGAGTAGCTCTTATTTTAAAAACAATATTAATACAAATATGATCTTACAGACAATCTAGACACGAGAGCAAAAATGTCTTTGCGTTCATAAGCAAAGGGTGGGTTTGAAAAATATATAAATTATTAATCATATATCCTGATATAATCTAATAGGAAAATAATATTATTCTCATATACTCAAATATATATATTTCTGTCACATTTTTTTATTCTTCTACTTTATATTTATATACTCTAAATATCAATATTAATTATAAAATTGCCTAGTACTTAGAATTACGCAATGTATATATATGAATTACTAATGTGATACACCGTAGTGATTTTCCATAGTATTGGTATTATTAATAAGTGCTATAATTTCTTATACTAGAAATTTATAAATTTGAATATACTTTTAAATTAATTAAATTTACTAATTCTACATTAGAGATAAATATTGTTCGATATAGACTTACATCTATAAATTTTAATGTGATTAATCATAATGATTATTAATAATAATAAGATTAAAGTTAAAAGGAAAGAGAGCCTATATAAATCTCTTACTGAATAAGAGATTCTTTCCATTAATAATGGGTAATTATTTGTAATATTTCCATTAATATTATCAGTGTGAAAGGAAACTGATAGACATTTGTGATCGGTAAAATTTTCAGAGAATATATAACTGATTTTTTATTGACTTTTTTTTATGATTTATCAACTGTTATAATAATATATAAACTATAAATAGTTACTTTAAATATAATTTTTAGATATACTGAATTTTTATTATTTATCTTAAGATATACATAATATTTTACATATTACTAAATAGATCATTATATATTATTATATATATATATCTATTTTTATATATATATACTATTTATATTATCTAATTAATATATATCATATTATAATTATATATATTAATTTATATATATCATATATTCATTATATATTATAACTTTCAATACGTTTTATTAAAGTAATTTATTCAATTTGAAATTATGACATAATTATTATGTAGCCACTACATTTTCTCAGTGCCCTAACCCCTCAATTTTTTGCTGTCATTTTGATTTGAACTTTGAATGTGAGGAACTTTGACATCCCAGTTTTGTAAGTTGTATTTCTTTATATTTAACATTATATTTTTTCTTATTTTTATGGAGACACATATTTATGTCTTATCTCCCAACTCAACCCTTCCTTTCTTATTAACATTCTTTTTATGGTAACGAGGTCACCGCTTTATTTCACTGGTCATCCTTACGCCCCAGCCAATTTCTTATAACTTACCCGGCACTTAGAGCCACTTATGTACTTTACTCGTCTTACCCTCCAAATTCAATCCATCTCTTGCAGGTCTCTAAATGCGTCTGTTTTAAATCCAGAAAGTTCATAGCTAACATTCCTTCTTAAATTATAAGAGTATACTCTCATATTTCTATTCCATAACCAGATTTACGTTATATATATTATATTATATATATATAACTCACTTACACCTATCCACTCATTTTCACGTCACGCTTTTCACTTTCATCTTTGTTATACAGCAACAGTCAGAGCTAAATAATATTTAACACCTCATTCTCATATTATATATTATTTACTACTCTATTCTTCTGTTCTTCAATACCTTATATTATTACACTTCCATGTATAATATCCATATATATACGATTCATACATTTTCTACGAAATATATATATTATATATTATAATTATATATTTATATTAATATTAATATTAATATAATTATTATTCATTTAATATTATATATATATTATATTATATATATATATTATATATATATATTAATATTATATATAATATATATATATTAAATTATATTATATATACTCAAAGAGAGCAGTAGACGCAGCCAGTAGAGTAAACTACCTTGGGACAGAAATGATCAAGAAAATCTTGAAACAAGAAAGAGGAAGAGAGTTAGATGAACATGAGAGCATAAGTTAGAATCTTTGAGATATTGTTATTTACGATGCTAATCAATCTTAATTGTAAGGGTGCGTAGCTTAGACTCGGGGGATCGAGAAGGGGAGACTATAGTCCACTCAGTCGTCCACCTGAAGGTCATGAGATGATCTTTTAGAATATAAACGTCAATCGAGATAATAAGTGTGTACAGAGGACGGGTTTCTCGCTCTACTTGACGGATGATTTTGCGTGTTTCTCTTCTAGGCTCTCATTTGCTCTCTATTAAAGACTGTGAATAAGTTATTATATATTAGAATATTAATTCCTGAAATTAACATCACTTTTAAAGTCAATTTTCAGCAAAATTCTATTTTGTTCGTATGTGCGTAATCGAGTTGTTTGTCCTCGTGTATCTATACGTTAATATTTCATAATTACGTAAGATTTACTCACTCATTGTGCTATGTTTTTTTATATGTAATTTACATTTATTGTTTATATCTTTAAGACCTTTAATAACATAACATAACATATTTTTATAAATTTGTTATTTGATTCGGATATTTATTTTATCTTCCTGATATGTATTTTTGTCCTCTTATATTATTTCATTAGGGACTAACCATATCAACATCTTCAAACGAAAAGGTATGATTTATTTTATTTCCGAATCACATCGATACTATGAAAAAATCTACGATATAAGCTATGCTCTCTCGGTCTCCGTCTTAAAAGGAGGGAAGACTATTCTAACTGTATATTCTCGCCCCTCAATTCATGTGGAATGCAATGACTTAAAGGAAAGCAGGTTTTTGTTGTAGAGATGTGTGAATATCGAAAGGCGAAAAGAGAAGAGTTGTTGAGCCTTGTTGGCTTAAAAGGGACGTAATCCAACGCTTCGAAGTGGCCGTTACTCTTCTGATCTGTCCATTTGACTTGAGCCGGCGTGGGAGATTCTATATGATAGGGTCCACGCCTCGAACACTCCGTTTTGGATATTCTTTTTCAGCATCCTGCAGTGAGCGAGATCCCATACAGGAATAAATAATATTTTTACTAAGGGACTTAGACTAGACCTTACTTTATTCTCTTCTATTCTGAGAGAAAAAAAAATCAACAGCATTTAGTTAATTTTATTACCGCCATAAGTTTATAAACATTTATATTATATACTATATATAGGTATGTGCATTGTGAATAATTAGAGTATGAGAAATCATTAGGTCAACAACAATGATGTATTATTTTGGGGGGAGGTTAGAACATTATAAACGTGATTGAGTACGGTGTTTTATGGTATCATACTCTAACTGTGTACCATGCGTGACTAGGTGAATGATATAATGGGTCTAGTTTGAGTACTCACCTTATAGTTATTATAAGATATAAATCACACACTATGCAAATATAACAACATGAACAAGTAATATAATATAAGATAAGATTCGCGGGAGGAAGGTGGCATTAGAGAGTAAGGTGATTATTATAATAATGAATTTGGTGTTCAGGGGTAATGAGGGTATAATGGGTGAACAGCTAAAATTTGGAGGCGATGGCTGTCTTTTCTCCGAATTGGGTCTTATCGGGGCAGAATTTATCCCAAATAACTTACTGTTATTGAATCTTAAGTAGAGAAAAATTGAAATGCTTATCTTATGGGATCCTCATAGCGTGAGACATATTTTGTGGATTTTTTCTGCTAAAAGTTTACATTTATTGATTTTCTTGGGACCCTTGGATGTAAGCAAACATCAGCTGACGCATGTCATTTTATTTTTCTTACTTCATTAATATAGTATTATTCATAAATATATATGATAACTCCTATTCATTATTTCATATTTATTGTTATATTTTATATATATAATTTATTTCTTTTAATGCTTTTAAAAGTCCTACATTAAACTCAGCATATACTACTGTAAATAGTTGGTTTATATTTGAGTTCCTTATTACAGTGTATATATAGTGTTGTTCGAAGCCGTATTTATGTTTAGCTTTGTTCAAATATTTTAGGTATGATAAGTAATATCTATATTTTTTTTTTGTTCAATACTTTTCTTCCTGACCTTAATGGAAACTCAGGTGCTTGAACTCTCCGACAGTAAATCCAGATATGCAAGTCCATTTTCTTGTTTTTATATCGCATACATCGTGTGATTATTCTTTTTAAAATTCTGCATTTGTTAAACCATCGTTCCAAGTTGTTTTTGTTATTTGATATAATTATGTGTGTTCGATCATTTCAAAGCAATACGATACTTAATTGTATAATATTTGGAGATTGGAATATTTCATAGATTTATCATACATTAGTGACCCTAATATAATATATTAATTAATCTATATTATAATATCATATTTATATATATATATTTATATTATTATTATCTATATTAACTGAATATATTATTATATAATTATAATATATATATATATATTATATATTATCATATCTAAATTATTATTAAATGATGCAGAAGAAGAGCGTAGAGAAGCGAACGAGGACGGGGACGAGCCACCGGCGCGAGTTATAAGTTGAGAGGAGAGAAGGAAGAAGAAGCAGAGATTATATTAAAGAAGATGAAGGAGAGTAAGGAGAGATGAAGAGAGAGGTAGTAGAAGAAGATGATTGAAGAAGTCCCTTCAAAGGTAATTTGTGAAAGACGATAAACAAAATATATTATGTAAAACGATTTTGAGATACCTATTATAATTGTATTATTATATAATAAATAAATAAGTAAGTAAATCCAATCGGTCAATCCATATATCTCTCTCTCTCTTTCAGGTAAGTTTTAATTCTAATGAAAAATAAACTTACAAGAAATTATCCTCTGAAAATTACCCACCTTATTTTACATGGAAAACCAAATGCATATTTAGAAATCAGCGTATAAAGCTTAATTATTGTTATAGTGTTTAGTTATTCGCTTATAATTATATACCCTCTGTCCCTACCCGTGCTTGAAGCTACTTAACCTATTAAAAATTGAAGTTAATGAAATATTATATATTTACATTAGGGTATATATATAGGAGTTGAAGCCGAGATGGGGAGACAGATGGGGGGAGAAGTCCCCCTGTCGTTTCAACCTAGAGGCCGAGACGACGTTACGTACATTACTGGTATCAATGCTGAGTCTAATACCCTTGGGTATTCGTTAAAGTTTTAAATCATAATATAAACGATGTAACTTCTTTAGTTTCACCGAAAAAATATATATTATACGCTGATTCCAAATATGTAATTTATTTTTTTTATGTAGAGGGTCGTACTTTTTCGAGTTTTTTTTTTACATTAGGAACATCGGTATATGTTTAAAGCATCTCCTTAATATAGTAGTCCTCAAAACGTACATCTGATAGGTTCAAATATAATTGGTAGTGTATGAATGTTGTCTTCGGTGATATAAAGTGTATAGATTCTTTTTTTATGTTATGTTATATCATATAGAGATATAACTTAATTTGTGCAGTTATAGTCTAATTTTATTGAAAGCACACTTATTAAGTTATTTTTGTTAGAGAGCATTATAACAGAGTTGGTATATTTTATTATTTACTAAATTTCTTATTTTATTTAATATATATTAATTGTTTAAGTTTATTTAAATTATCTCGTTATAATTATATATTAGGATATATTAGTGTGATACACAACAATAACGGTTAACGTCTTGTTAAATTAATAATATTTATATACTAAATACCACATAATAATAAAAAAGTTCATATTATACCAATCTTTTAATAAAAAAAATTTATAACAAAGGAAAGATTGAGCCTTCACAATTAACCTGAGATAAATGACTAATTTATCTGGTCAATTTATAGCTGCTTTTTAATAACTTTTATTGCAAAAAATAATAATCAACATAATAATAAATCACTAACTTACAAGTTTGCGTGGTTCAATTATTATTATTATCTTAAATGCTCCACCAATATATTTATTTATAATAATAATATAATATATATATATTATTATTATTATATTATATATTTATATAATTTATATTAATTATATATATATAATATATTATATATATATTAATAATATTAATATAATACTATATATATTAGATTTAATATCATATATAAATAATATTAAATATATATCTATATATATTATAAATTTATATATATAATCTAATTAATATATAATAAGTTCCATAGATTATTAATATATATTATATTATATATATATATATATATAGTATCGGTAACATAAAAGTTACATTACTATTACTCCTACTATAATTATAATTATATAATATAAAATTCTTATTGAAATCACATTAAAAATATTATTGACGTTTTTAATTATTCTTATCACCTTTTTATTAAATAATATTTAAAAATAAATTATGACGCAAACCTATATTTAAATTTAATATTAATTGATTCTTAAGCATTTATTTTTTTTTACGTTAAAATAATTATTATAGAAAACGACAAAAGTTGTCATATGAAATTTATTGATTAATCCGGAATAGCTTGAGGAAATATTTTTAAATATTGTTAAAGTGATTTAGTGTTCTGATATATATAATATTATATTATATATTAATATTATAAATAATATAATATATATATTATATATATAATATATATATATATAATTTATTAATATTATATTAATATTATCTATGATATATTATTATATATATATAATTATTAATACATTATCATATATATATAATTATATATATAGGTAATTAATAAGGAGATCCTATTTTATTATAATACTATATGTATGTTTGTTAGTATTTTAACTGTAATACGGCTTATATTATTCGATATAAATTCCTATTAATTGAATATTGATGAATTTTTATATGATAAGTTATACTATTTAAAGAAAATTAAAAAACACCTAAAAAAATGTGAGAACAAAGTAAGCTTAAATTTTTTTTACATAAAAATTAATTATATTATAAAATTTTATATTAGTAAAAGGATAATTATATTATAATTATTTACTTAGTAATAATGATAAATGTAATGGTGAACATAATATATTTTGATTATGTTTATCAATATAATAAGTGGTCAACTTTATTTTTTAGTATTATTATTATTGCAATATATTTCTCTTTCAATTGTGACGTTAATAATTAAGAAAAATTAGTATTTGATATTTTTTTAAATATTGATAGTGACATTTATTTGGTAAAAGCGAAATAAGTTATTTATTTCGTTGTAAACATGTTATATAGTTTGAATTTCAGCTTTTCACCAGAGGAATTCATATAATACAAATAACTATAATTAAGCTAATCACTAAAATTCATATCACGGTTATGAATTACTAAGTAATAGTATACTTTCACGATTTTATAATGATAATTCTAAACTTAAGATAAAGGTAGCATTATAAGAAACTGAATAACTAATATATATTAGGGAAATTAATGCAGTATGATATATATGTATGGAAAGTATAATTATTTTTTTTTTTTAATTTATATATGTCCACATTTTGGAAAATAGGGTCTTATTGCCTTCATGACTTATATAAAAGAAAATAATAACATGTCTGGAATCAGCGTATAAATTTGTATGAAAAAAAAGATTTTTTTTTTTTTTAACTAAAAGAATACCCAGGTATCAATTACCGTAAGATGTTCAAATTAAGAGTCGGGGTCTCATATCTGCCTTACTTGAGGGATCAGACGGGGAGGGGAACTTATTTCGTTTTCTATTATTTGTAACTCTTTATTAGTTAAGCTTTGGATTAATATTATAAATATTATATATTATATATTATATTATATCTATATATATATAGTAATATATATATATAATATATATATATTTATATATTATATATATTAATATATATATATATTATATATTATATATATATATATATTAATTAATATATATAATAAATAGTTTCAACTAAAATTTAAATAAACTTTCCGTGATATTTTTATTAAGATTTTTATTTAATATATTTTGTATCAATAGGTATTGTTTTTCGAGATGGTATACTCCAGAGATATAGGGCTCTCTGATACGATAGCATAAGTAAAAAGTAACACCATATATCTAATTGACAGTTTTTGGATATACTAGTATACCGTAAATATTATATCTTAATATAGGCATTAGGATTTTAACTTTTTTTTTATTTTATTTTTTTTTTTTTTTTTGGATTAGTGGCCTTATACACGAATATAATATTATTATAAAAATTATTTCCCCAATTTACGGGGGCTCGAGCCGACGGGGGACAGTTAAAGTAAATACCAAAGTGTTTTTGTGGGAAGTAAATTTTTTTTTTTTAAATAAAGGAATACCCAACGGTAAACCGCAAAGAAGGCAAGGAGTCGGGGTCTCTCGGCCCCCGAGTGGAACGACGGGGGGGACTAAATCCCCCCCGTCGGTCTCCGGCAACCCCCGCTCTTGGTCTTTGGGTGTCGCCGGGGGTTCCTCCGACCATCCCCTCCGGGTTTTGAAAGGTCCCCCCTCTGTCCCCGTCGGCCAAGCCCCCTAAATTTGGTGAAATAATTTGTTTTTTTTTAAAATTTTCGATGAAAAAAAAAAAAAAAAAAAAAAAAAAAAAAAAAAAAAAAACTTAAAATTTTTCAAAAAACAAAACAAATTATTTTACCAAATTTTAGGGGCTCAAGCCGACGGGGAACATACGGGGGGAGGAGTGTTTCATACCCCGGAGGGGATGTCGGAGGAACCAACCGCGACACCCAAAGACCAAGACGCGGGGGTTCCGGAGACATCCCCGGAGGGGGGGGATAGTCCCCCCCGTCGTCCACGGGAGCGCCGAGAGACCCCGACTCCTGCCATCTTTGCAGGTTACCCCGTGGGGTATCCTTCAGTTAAAAAATAAAAAAAATTTACTTCCAAAAAACACTTTGATTACTATAACTGTCCCCCGTCGGCTCGAGCCCCGTAAAAGTGGGGGGAAATAATTTTAAAATATATTCCGATGAATAAGCAAAAAAAAAAAAAAAAAAAAAGAAGAAAAAAAAAAAAAAAAAGTTAAATCCCATCCTTAAGAAATTTTCGGCTGATTCCAAATATCAATAAATTTGTTTTACTGGTAGGACCCCTGCGTTCTCTAGTACATACTGTGACGCATTAAAAAAAATTCTGACCATATATATATACGTATTATATATATAATATATAATAAATAATATATATATATATTATATATATACTATATATATAATATTAATATATATATATATATATATATAATATATATATATATATATATTAATATATATAATATTATATATATATAATACAACACTTATTGTGGACACAAATAATAAATATTTAACGTCCGAATAAAAATAAAAAATTAAATAAAATGAATTTGAAAATAATTAATTTGAACTCAAAAAAATAAAAAAATAATTTCTTTTTTATAGCAAATCAAATTTTTAATTTTCTTTACCTAAAATAAAAAAATCATTACCAACCATTTCAATACTAAATTATTTTGAGGACCAAGGTTTACTTAAGGCTTCCTTAATATATAGTATATATATATATATAGGTATATATATATTTATATTATTATATATATATATTCTATATATATTTTATTACTATTATTATATTATAATTATTTATATTATCATATTATATATTAATAATGTAGCGTTGTACAGGGGGGGCTAGGGGCTTTATGCCCTATAAGAAAGTTTGTTTATCTTCACTCCCCCACACTCTTTTTGCCGTGCCCAGAGAGTTTTGAGTAGCTACATTAATGTATGGATTCAAATGTTCCCTTAACGTATACCTCAAGGCAATTAGCTATCAATAATATTTCAGGAAGGTAGTTTGATGTATTTTTCTATCCGTCTTTTACTCTGTTTATAGATAAATTTGAACAATGATTTAAATGTAAATTTTGCTTTTAATTATATAGCGAAGCGATTTCTATATAGTGTTATTTTTACGAACATATATATTTACAAGATATAGTTTAATTTGGACTATATCTTGTAATTATTTGGTTTTCTGTGCTTATTGATAAGATATCTTTATATTAAAGTGCTCCTCTAGGCTCTAATGTATTGCATAATAAAAGATGACAATCGCTTAGATGTAGTTCCAAAATGGCTGAACATTAGTTAATAATATATGATGATTCAATAATATATATAATTCAAAATGCATAAAACGGAATTTTCTAACTAATCTTTCATATCACTCGACTCGTTCACAGTTATTTAATCTTTTTTTTTTTTTTTAATATCCCTCTCCGGGGAGGGTTCGTGATACTATCATAATATATCATATCTCCGCTCTAATTGTATTTTTTGTGTCGTGAGTGAGGTATATAATATACTCATATAGATTCTCACTCCTCTGCCCGCTACCCTCTATATATACGAGGTTTGTATGTGTGTAATAACGTCCCTCCGCTTTTACCTGGTCACTCGCGCTCTCTGGCTCTGTTCGCTATCTTCTTCTTTATCCATTAATTTTTAAGTATTTATCTTACTGATATTTCCTTGTAATAAGACTTATTCCAATTGTACTGGATGGTGACGTGCAAAGTGAGTGTAATTCTCAGAGTTTATATCTAGTAGGCATGTTGCTGTCCTGATCAGTGTGAGATTACCTTGTCAGTTTTTTTTTTAATTTTTTTTCTTTTTTTTTATATATTCATGTCTATATTGAATAAAAAAAGTGTTTTTACTGAGACAAGCTAGATTGGAGAATACGTGTGGGTATAACTGCATGCTTCGCGGCCTTAACCCCATGGTGACAACATTGTCAGCGGGAAGTGATGCTTATTTGTACCTTCCCCCTCGGGGAGATTCTACCTGAGCCCATAGCAATTTAAGTAAAAAAAAAAAAACACAAAACCGTACTTTTGAGATTAGGATAGCTTGGCGAGGGGAGGTCCCCTGTAAAACCATCCCAGCCATCACGGCTCCATATCATGAGGTATGGCCCGTTACTCCACTTATCCTCTTTCCCCCGTATCGGCTCGCGCTGACCTCACAGCTCTTTTAATTTTATTTTTACATTTTTATGATTTACATTTTTGGTATAAGCTTTATAATAGCTGATTCCAAAACATCTGTAATTATGGGTTTTTATTCATGTCCTGTCCATTCCATTACGACTAGATCTTTCATATTTTACTGATTTTTATTTATTTTTTATACATTTTATGTAAATCAGCTTTATATGTGATTCCAAATATGTAATTTTTTTCCTGTAAGTCTCGTACTTTATTGAGATAATTTCATTTTTATGAATTTTTTCTTAATATAAATGATGAATTATTTTTAATTATTTATAAAAATATTTTATATCGAACTTTTGAAATCATGTCTGTTAAGAGTTAAAGAAATTATTTGTATCATATGATAGCAATTTCTAAAACAAAAACAAAAAATCAAAAACTGACGGAAGTTTATGATTTTATAATAATAAATGGCGCATATATATAATATTCATTATATAGCAGATATCTTGTATAAAATGTTCTAGATATATATTAATATATTATAATATTATATATATTTATATATATATATATATATATATATTATTATATATAATTAATATTTATAATATATATATATTAATTTAATATTATATATATATAATATTAATAATATAATGTGTGCTATCAATTGTATGTATATGGATTTAGGATTATTTTCTACTTTTAATTTGTAATACACTTGGAAATTTTGATACATCTTTATTAGTCTCAAAACAAAAGAATTATAGCTTACGTTGATTGCATTCAGATGTACTTTTTGATGCCTATGTTTAGACGATTCGTTTTTTGTGTGTTCCTCCATTTTATTCTGTAATAGCTTAGGATTGTTTATAAGATCAACATTTATGAAACTGTATTTTTAATAGATAAATAACTCGTGTAGATAAGTTTATGTTAAGAACTTGTTTTTACAACCTTTCCGCATTAATAACCTCTTTATGGGATATATTGTTTTTTGTCATTCTTTACCCTTAGAGAACGTCCTTTCAAGGACAGGGAGTATGAAAGTAGGGGTTTGTGTACTCGCAATTTGACTAACCGGTGCGACTATATTATCTGCACGGCATAGTAGTCTTATGGCAGTGAAAGGAGAGTATTTGGTACAAGAGTAAGAAAGGTTCTCGATTTACAATGGAAAAGGTCTCGCGGCCATAAGGCTGTGTCAACGATGCTCTATTAGTTTTTACTTTATCAAATATCTTATTAGTGGAATGGTTGGTAGTATTATTCTCGTTACGGGTGTATACTCAACGTGACATAAATTGCCAGGTGACTCTCTGCTAAAGTGTCCGAGGTGTGGGTTTATCTGTGTACACACTGCGAATCAGGGCACCCTTATAATTTACAGGTTATCTTTTTTCGTGTTATTGCTCGGAGGAAAGTGTGACTTTTCATAAGGCCTTATTGGTCCCTATAGGCGTTTTGTCGGATCCCACAATATTACTTTTACCTATCTGGATTCTTTCTCGTACCACCACACCCACTCACGCTCTACCTTACACTTCTTTCCTTCTTATTTCTTTGAGTAATGGCATCTTCTGATATGGATAATCCGTCCATATTAACCACAAGTGGTGTGGATCTTTTTCTGCTTAACGTTCATCACTTTTCCTCTCTACACTATATGCATTCCTTTACCAACTGTGACATGCTATATCTTCTGAGAGGTTATATACTATTAGGGGCTACAGTTTCAAGTCGCCTGGGATAGTGTTCCCTCAGTAGTCACTTTTGCCACTCTTAGACCCGTGCCGACCGCATAGACCATCATCATTGTTTGTTTTGCGTTTTAAAATCACTAAGAAGGCTCCTACCGCCACACTCCTAGCATAGCCATGAGCACCTGTAGACAGACAGCATCGTACAGAAATTTGGTTACAATTTATCTTCAACATGTTATGCGCAGTTGCCACATAATTATTGATGTCTCAATGAAAGACTAAAAGATCTTGTTGTCTTGAAAGAGAACTGACCTTTTCCTCTTTCGTTCATTCTGTAAAAAAGGCTCTTTCTTGACTGATACTATGGGCATCCCCAGTCCATAAGACATCCTATTAGTAGACGAGATGTAGATGCGCTGCATTTTTTTACAGCTCAGATCTTCTTCTCACACCTTACCTCACTATCGAAGGATAACGCCTTAGAGTAGTCAGATCAATGTACTACGGTTGAGAGACGACAATTGTTACTTTAGAGTAAACCTAAGGTATTCTATTCCTGTCGCTCATAGGCTAGTGGAATTGAGTTGTGTGTCCAAACTGAAAATTATGGTGTTTGAACATATTAAATGACGTTTAATATCGTTTCGTAATATCCATTTAAACAGTTACGTTGATATAGTAAATGTATGCCCCCTCTGACAAAGGAATGTTACTATATTTTTCTATCACATTTTGCAACTGACTCTTATAATGTCTTTTTATTTGTGCAAATATATTATCCCATCATTTCATCACTCAAGGATTTTTATTTGATGTATATCCTTAGCCCATCTGTCTTTTAATATTAAACCATTATAAATCTTCTTCACCTTTTTTTAAAATATTAATCCATTTAAATGATATAGCACACACACACATTTTATATATATTTTTTAACTACATTAAAGGAATAGAATATACTATATATATCCCTTTATTCTATACATACCTCCAACATATATATATAATCCTCTAATATTTACAATTATCCAGTAAACTTGGATTATCTCTCAGTTGATCTACTATCCAATTCATATATAATATCATATATCATATCTTCTACTTCTCCTTATTACTTATTATCTGAGTGGATGGCTCATTAATTATTCTCCTAAACTTAGTCGGAACAATAACCTTATCATTAGATGTTTAATTCTATAATATTCTACTATCTCTATCTACTTTAAACGTTTTACTTTATTTCAAGGGATAACTTCCCTTTTTCCATACACTCTTGCCAATCTCTCTATCTATTCCCTTACTAACCAATGGCTCTCAAACTCCCCTTCTTATCAGATTTGATGCCACTCAATAAATAACTAAATAACCATCAAATATAATTAATATATTCGGTATACGTTTTTTTCATTGTGAGTGTCAACGATTTTTTTCACTTAATTTCTTTTATCTCCATTCTCCTACATTCTATTCCAGCCTTCATCTACTTCATTTACAAGCCTTGACTCGTCTGCCACACCGCGCCTATATCCCTAATATTTCCTTTTTATCACTAACTGCATCTCTGATTTAAAAATAGTTCGACATTTTTGGAACTGGATTGACTTATAGAGTATCTTAATTATCATTCTGACCGTTCTACACTCTTAGAAATTTTTTTTAATAGCCTTTTACATCTCACTTCTAACTCTCAGATATATTATTACACAAGCGTGTTAGTAGCAGTCTCATAGAACGACTTTGATGTCCAGCATGAGAAGTCCGCACTAACTCGAGATCTACTCATCTAGGATATGGATCACGCCAAAGACTATCATGCAGAGCAGTTACGTAGTAATTGTTAGTCTTCATCTATAACACGCTCACCTGTACTGCTAATGGGAGAATAAGCTCTAGAATTAGAGCAATACTGACATTCTTGCGCTCCTGTCTTGCATTCTTCTAAATCACTTTGTCCTCTAAATGATATAGTAATATGGAGCCCTTGTCACGTATGATTCACATATCTCTGAATATTCGTACTATATGCTAGCTGCGAGTAATACTTCGATCAGCGAGTCAGATTAGCCCAATTGGCACTAGTCATACCATTGAGCGCCCAAGTTTTCTTGCGTTTCTTTCCAGAGAGCACTTAGCTCCTATATATATAATATCTTCCTCCTATCCCCTAAATATAAATATAATGAAATAATTTTGTAAATACCTTTTATCATACTCTATTTTTGTGCTGATTAGTTATGGTTACGGCAGGGTATGTGTGCACAGTGGCTTATAGTCGATCTAAGTAATATGTAATGACGCAAGTTCTAGGTTATTATTAAAAAACAAAGTGAAACATTTTTAAATCAGAATTATCACCTGCTATATCTATCCAATCAACCTCAACCAATAACACAATACTTATTTATATATATATATTATATATAATATATATATATAATATATACCATCATATACCACACACACACACCCAATCACACGTACTCTATATATTTATATTATTATATATCTTATTATATTATATATTAAATATATATTAATATATTATATACTTTAATTATTATATATATATTATATATTATATTAATTTATATATATATATTATATATAATAATTAATATATAATTAAATATCTAATTAATATGGCCGAAATGTCGAATTGGTGGCCAATAGGAACTACTGGTTAGTACGTCCGTTAGTGTATTCTGTTTAGTGACTTGAGATAGCATTGAAACTATGGCCTGGATTTGTTTGAGTCGCACTCAATGCTTGAATGGCTGTGGGTTATATATATATATGTAGCTTTGATTGCTATCATATTATTATTATATTTATATTAATATATATTTATATATTATATTATATATATATATATTATATATTACTTAATATATATTATAATATATTATATTATTAATATATATATATTAATTATATATATATATTAATATATATATTATATAATTATATATATTTATATATATATATTATATAATTGTTATATATAATATTAATATATATATATATATACTGGTAACATAGAATAGTTTAAATAATAATTCGAATATACCTAAGCGCGGCACCTCATAAGATAGCATTTGCTCGACTAATAGTTGTTTGGGGGTATCTTTGAATGACCTAAGGTGGTATTCTCGATACGGGGACTTCGTCCCTCTCTGTCACCTTAATCGGCTCCAGCCTCCTAATGGACTCATAATCTTTTTGTTTCCTTGTAAATATCATTCTTCTATAGGGGGCTTATACTTGGCCGAAATTGAGGAAGCGAAGATCCCCCTTCGTCCACTAGAGGCCTTCAGCCAGGTATTTACACTTTGCGCTAACACACTGATGTGCTATAGCAGATGCGCGAGTGATCCCTAGAGAGGGGTGCGTTTTAGCCGAACCTTGTTGTATCGAAGTATACCTTTAGATATAGAGATCCACAAATTTGCGGACTTTCTCTATATAGGGTAATAAGGTCTCACTCACTCACATATCCCCCTCACCTATATTATATATATAAGTCACTCACCTATTTTTGTATGATTTTTGACCATTTGGATATTGAGGCTTGAATTAAATAAAATGCTATCAAGTAGCAATTTACTCTTTTCATATAAATGGTTATCAGTGAGGGTATTAAGTGGGATTTAAAATATGAACTCATAGCAAGTAAATATAACGTTCAGTACGACTTTCTGATTGATAATGGGTACTGTCCTTAACTGTGCGCGCCTATCTTAGTTGTCCTAAATGTCCCGGCCCCAGCACTTCTATTTCATTTTATTTCATACTTATTCGCACCTACACCTACACACACAAACACACGGTTACGTATACACACACGCACACCCCGCTAGGCTCTTTCACAAAAAACACACACATACACACACAATAGACACATACACACACATACCTAGACCCATACACCCGCCCCTATATACACACACCAACCCGGCCCCATAGATACATACACCCAACCTAGATACATAACCCCCCTTAGCTCACACCTACACCCTACACCTACACACACACACACCTATGAACACGATGTATATACAGACCCACAACTATCAATCCACCAATCCTGTTAGCAAACGCTGAGTATGCCCCATTGATGCGGAGTCCTCTCAACACCTTCGGCATTTTTAGTTTGTCGCTGGCGTTGTGTAACTACTGTATTACCATTTCTCACACCCACTTCCCAATCAAGGCCGATCTAGCTTTAATACCGCTGTCTCGCACGTTGCAGAGCCTTTGCAAGAGACGCACACAGCCCCACGAACTTTGATTACTTTTGACAATTGCCTTCCTCTGCTTTGCATCTCGTCTTTTCAACATCCTTTTGTGGATTGTCTCTCAACCTTTTGATTGCCTCTCAACGTATTTGATTCTGTGTGCTCATCAATACTCATTTGTGTATACTGTCATATCTAACTTTTTCGCATGCTCTTCCCTAGTTCTTTTGATCCATTCGCTGGACTTTATCACATGGCTCACGCGGTTTTTTCTTCGCCATGCAGATCCTCAAACAGGCGTTTACAATTGGCAGAGTCTCTGGTCCTTTTGTCCATACTCAAAGCTTGCCCTCTTGGATGACTCAACTTTTTGATGGCCTCAGCATATTGGGATAGCTCAACTTTATTGTTCATCTTTGTTGTACCTCTCAATTCATGTCTCTCACATACTGACTTGTCATTCCATATTTAATATATACAATTGACGGTTCATCTTGACGGTACTGCAAAACTCTTTGCACGCTGTCATACCACCTCTTTTGACCGCTTGCCAATCACCCGTAGGAGTGTCCTAGTAGCAGCTTTGCTTCTGTCTGTACTTTTTTGGTCACTTGTACTCTAATCATTGTCCTTGAGAGTACTCCAGCACGTCCTGCTATGGTCTGCCGACTTTGTTTTCTCTTTTAATACTTTTCAACCTCTGTTAGTCTCCTTTTCTCCTTTACGCACGGGTCTCCGGTTTTGCCATTCCAGAGTTTCGCATGTTCCGAAATCGGCTCACGCTTTGCCGATGAAGTTGCCACGATAGTGTCCCATACTATTTTACCTTCGCCCCTCAGAGTCTGTACGTTTGTTGCTTAGTTTGCCAAGTGGTGCCACATTAGTGCACCTCCTGCTATTGACGATGTCAAACGTTTTCATATACATAGCTCTTTTATTTTAGTTCTCTGCCGACCTGTAGCCTATATAGCACTATGTGCGCTTAATAACTTCGGTTGTTCTCACTGTTCCTCCTTCATCCTCCTATCTGGTCTTACCTTCACGTTCGTATTTAGAATCACAACTCTCTCGGCATTGTTATTATCTGAGAGTTTCGCCTTCATGGTGTTTCTCTCAAATTGCTTCTCCAGTATGAGTTATTCTTTTTTGTTCTCAGCCTACCCTGATTCATAGAACAATACATTCACCCTATTCACCGCTTTTGCAGCGCGTAATATTGTTACAGCTTAGCAATGCTCTACTGTTTATCACTAGCCTAGGTACAGATGATTCGATTGGTGTATATAAAGTTTGGCTAGACTGCTTCCTACTAGAGTTACTCTCGCCCGTTCTTTCCTACGGACACTTCTAGGCCCGAACAGAATATATATCTAAAGAGATTAGCACATGTGTGCCGCCTCATTAGTTCGCAATTTCTGCGCATATCGTTCCTGTGAGTTCCGGCGTTCCGCAGGTTAGATCGTCCCACGCGGCTCGCGACAGCCTGCGTGCGTCCGTGCGCCTCTGACAGTGCTGCCTCACATACTTTCTCCGTCTCTCTGTCACTTCTCGTCAACAGCTGCAGCCCCGGACATTCTCTAATTTATTTCTAGCACTTCGCGTGTGCAACCGTCATTTATTGGCTTGTGATTAAACTCACTTAGATTATTCATATAACTTGTTGAAACTATTACACAATCCGACTCTTTCCTGGTCTGGATCCAACTCGCTCTTCTACCTCTCCCGAGTAATCTTTCTCCCTCTTTCTTCTAAACATCGAAATGCTTTTTCAGTCTCTGCATGGCATACGCTTACTCCTTCCAACTCTATGATTTTTTCTCCGTCGCCTCATAAATTTATAGCATTATTATATTTCGGATTCAATGTACTTCTACTTTAACTTTATAAACTGGTCATAACTATATTTCCGTGCTTTTTTAGACAAAACATATTACTTCTAATACTGTACCTTGTCATCAAGCAAGACTAAACTAGTAAACTCAACTCTAGCCAATCAATTTTACTCCTTCACCGCTTCAGCAGTGTGGTGCATATATTATGTGTATAGCGTCGTGTCTTACTGCTTTAACCGAATTCCGCTTTTGCCTCTCGTACTATTTTTACGCCTTTTTTTAAATCCAATCAGTATAGGCATTTTAATTTTCAATATTGAGAACAAAAGAATGATTAATTTGAGTTTTCATATCAAATTCTTTTACTCTTCTGACATATATTGTTTTTTAAATATCCGACTATGTTTGGAGTATAAGACAAACACATGATGGTCTGCCTCTTAATTTATACGTTCATTTTTCTACTCTCTCTCACTAAAATCTTGTAGTATATGCTCATATTGGGATCAGATTTTTATAAATATATCATATTACCTCATTTTACCTCAGTAACTAAAATAAGAAATAATCATGCTGAATGTGCTTTAGTCAAATATAAGGGTGGTATTAGTATGAGGATTTAGCTTTTATAACTCACTATGTCTACTGCTTTACTGCTTCTACTTGCTTTTACAATAATTCATATATTTATTATCTTTTAATTTTTCATATTTTGTTTTTTATTTCCTAATATCATTTCTAGAAAGTGCTTTAAATAATAAATCTCATGTGAGATAGAATGGGTTCAAAATAATAGTGTTTTATTGCTTTAAATCATATTTCATATATTAATTATCATTAAAATTTTTATAAGCGACAAGTCTTTACTTGAGGAAAGATCCATTTCTCATTGATGTAGCCCCATATTTCTATGGACCATGTCTTTCATTGTTCCTCATACTTATACCTCAACATATTTATATATATACTTACTTTTTGGTCTACTTATATTAAATACTTGAGCCAATTATTTACTACGTCCGACCGTCTTATTACTCTTTTTGTTTTTGCGTGAGATGAGCAACCGTATATTACGATATAACCGGGTGACAACCCACAATAAATTAAAAACCACCTATAAATTAGCAAACCATATTAAATTTTCCTATTTTCTTCTACATCTTTTTTTATTATATATATATATAACTCATATAAAATCGATTATCATTAAACGATTGTTCATGATTCTATTATTTATTTATTTTTGATACAAGTTTTTTATTTTTACCTCATATATATTTACAAAATAAAAAAAAAATCTCTTACTTAAAATAAAAAAATAATAAAGAACATAAACTTCTAATCTAACCAAATTATCAGAACAATACTTATTTTTATCTTTTCTTTTAACGATCTCATTTTAAGTTCTATTATAAATTATTATAACCTATCTTTTCAAAGTGATTAATATTATATATATATATATAATATATATACAATAAATATATAAACCTGGCACTTATTTTTACTAAAAAAAATAAAAAAAATAATAATAAATATAATAAAAATTATTTTACTGATTAAATAAAGAATTAAAAATATTATCAGTAAAAGGTGGTATATCGATTTAAACATCGTATCATATTTGAAATATATCATTATATATATATTGATTATTATTAATATTAATATTATATATATATATATACCGGTTTACTATATATATAGAAAGACGTGCTTGTTTGTGTCGTTAGCCAGCATCAGTTTTAATCACGTGTTTATTAATATGATTATTTTAATAGGACGATTTAATAAATATATTCGTGTTTATTAACACATATTATATTATATAACACTATTTATTTTTATTATGGGAGTAAATTAATATATAATATATCCTATATATATATATATTATTTTTCAAATTATTTTTAGGCAATTCATATAATTTATTATATTATTACAAAGTTTTTAGATTAAGCCATTGAAGAGAACTACAACTTTATATCAATTATGACGTATAATTAATAATCATTGATCTCATACACATATAAAGTTATTGAAAATTAGAAATTAATGATAATTATCTCGAGGTTGTGAAAGGTACAAAATAGGTTTTTATAGATTAACTTATAATACTATTAATTATTAAAATATATAGTATATATTATTATTTCATTATTTGAATTATCTATGATAATATTTATATCAAGTTATAGTTATTAGTTTAATTTCGATATTGAACATTTTTAATAGGCGGATACTTGAGATTCTTTCTTTTGCTCTCATTTTCTTGATATTCTTTCAACTCTCAAGCGAATTATTTCTTGTCTGGTCTCGAGTTTCTGAATAGCATAGACGATTGAAAGTATGTGTTAGTATGTACTACTGTGACTTTTATGTAAGAAGTATTAGGTTAACATTACTCTTCTTATCTCAGTTCATTATAACATTTTGTGTTCTTATCATTTCTCATCTTTTAATTTAGCGTCTCTTGTGAATCAGGTCACATGCTTATTATTAGCTTTGTGGTTAATATTTGATTATTTTATAATTACTCTACCTTAATTATTATTAATTGTAGGTGTCATTATTATTGTCTTAAAGGCATTATTCACTATATATATATATATTTCAAGAAGCACGCTGCGTATCTCTCTCTCTTGTAATTAGTATTAATCTAATATAAGCTTGTAATGGATGTTCAATTCAGTTAAAAGATATAATACATAACTAATATATCTGATTATAATTAATTAGTGGATTGTATTGTTATTAGATCATTCTTTAATTTTCCAAAATTGGATTGACTACATTTAGAAACAAATCTCTTCTAATCCTTGCTACAAAAATGTTTAAATATATGCAATATCACAATATTTATATCAATAATTATTATTGTATATTTATTAATTTTTTATTTACTAATTAGCTGAAAGGTTTATTCTATTTATATATTATTCTATTATTAGTGTGGTGTGCGCGTGTGATTTAATTAATATTTCTAACTTTATATTATATTTCTGGATCTTGATAACTTACATTGTGGGAAATTCTTAACTGGTGCCACAAAATAATTCTTTTATCTTTTTCGCTAATTCTGTCATTGAGTTAATATCAGTGTGAGTGGATGCTTTCATACTTTTCTTATAAGATTAGATTTAAGAAGTGAGACACGAATGTTTATTATTAATATATCATAGTAGGTTATAGTATTAAAGTTTATCTCTCTAACGTGGTGTTTGTATTATAATCTATTATCCATTTAATTTCATATAATTATTATTGTGATTCCTCATATGTGAATAGTATTATTAGTTATAATTTCCTTTCGACTAGTATTATCTTTATTACATTTATATATGATTATTAATTATCTATATAAATTGATGATTGATATTTTTAATAATATATATATCTTTTATTATATTAATTTTTATTATTAATAAAACCTTGAGATTTGATTGATTAATTACATTTATTGTTGTTTATCCATCAATTTATCCTATCTTATTAATTACTTTTTTACGTAGTGTTAAAATTTTCTCTCATGTTTTTTATTTTAATCACTCTATTAAATAATGATTTATATGTTAAGTATAATTATTTTATCGATTTGAAAATATAACCTTCTTCTATTATAAATAATTAGATATTGATAATATAATTTTCAATTCTTTTTGCCGATTATCATTCTTCAACTATCTCACTTCACTTATTGCCTCCTCCTTATATAAATATTTAGCTGTAGTTATTATAATAATAAAATTATATTCGATTCTATTTTCATATATTTCACTAAAATGATTCTAGTCTGTGTATGTGTGATTAATTATTATTGATTCTTTTTTAAATTACTTATATTATTATTTTGATTAAAATTCATATTATTTTATTATTTTTATAAATTATTATTTAATATCAGTATTTTATTATTACTAATTATTATTATTATTATAGCCTTCTAACAGTTTGAAAACAGTTCCTTACATGATGTGCACTTATTTAACTATTGTTATGTGATTATATCGAAGTAGGTAATTTTTACTCTTATTTTTAATTATTTTAAGTGTATGCACAAATATTTAATTGATTTGTATTTTGGGTATTTAAAAGTTGATTTCTTTAATTTGTCTATCAATTACAGATTTGGTAGACATTTGGATGATGACTATCTTTTGCTTTGTAGAGAAGAGTAAATTTACCATCCATTTTAATATGAATTCAGGTCTGTGTTTTATAATTAATTCATTAATATTATGTTAAATGACCTTTATTAACTGCTTTATTTATATCTTGATATGTTGAATTCCCTCTTCTCCATGTAACTATGATTAAATAAAACCACATGATTGGCATGATATGAGAGATTGTTTTAGGTTGTGTCTGTGTTCATGTTATTAACTATATTAATTAATAACCTATATATACATTACTTATTATTTATAGTTTCTTATATTTAGGATATTAGTATTATTAGATTGCCGATAGACTTGCTCACCTAGTGACGTCTACCTGTGTTATAAGCATTTGACTTCTTTTCATACTTACCTTGTGAATACTTGTTAATTCCTTTCCTCATGACCATTTTTGATTCTGTTTATTCTTATTGTGCTTCTCGCTTTCATCCTTGAAGTATAGACTGTCTGTACCACTATTTTGCCTTCATAATTTCTTTCTCGTTTTTTATTACTTCATAATCTTGACATCTATTTAGAATCTTGGGTCTAGGTATTCTTGATCAGAATACCCTCTTTGCACATTCCTTTCATATACAATGCTTAGAGGTAAAACCAATCTTGTTATTCAATTCTATTCTTAATGACATAATTCTTCTTGACTATCAATTTCATTTACGTGAAAAAAAATTAATTTTAATTTTAAAAGTTGAAGCATTGCTTTTATCGTCTAATTCGGGTAGGAAGTGTTTTCATTATGGCAAACGCATGATTAACACAACTTTTCCTTCCACTTCTTTACTTATCTGTATTTCCACTTGTCATAACTCTTGTACTAGAAACTTATCTACTTTGGCTACTCGTGTCTGACATACTCGTCATTTGTATAGCGAACCTTTTTCAACTCCGCAAACCGTTAAACACTTTCTCCCCTCTTTTAGATTCGCCAAACTCACCTGTATTCTCACCTGTTAATCGCCATATCACAGCTATACAAATTCGTAGAAGTTAGCAGTTAGTGAACTATAAATAGCAAACACTACATCATATACATTTTTCCTTTTCTTGTTAGTAGTTTTTTTCCACACGCTTTAGGGTTTTTCCTTTCTGACAATCATCTTCTTGTACAACACTTTCCTCCTGCTACGCACCTTCAGACACATGCATTATTTTACGTCTTATTTTACGCTTATATCAAATCTACTTCCAATTCATACCCACACACGCACAACCCTCCTCCCTAACTTCTCCATCTTTAAAACAATCGGTCTAATTCACCTATCCTTTTTAATGCATGCCCGGGTTACGACGTCCGTGCCCGCACATATCTTTGAATAGTCACTGCAAAACCTGTTTCTTATGGCTTTTTTACCTATATCATTCCCCACCTCTCCTGAGTAGAGGGCCTTGCACTTCTCCATAACTTGGCAAAACAAAATCCACCCAGACCATACCCCCATCTGCATTTTAACCCTCGAAACACCCATTTCATCTTCCAATTATTTACATGGCAACCTGTCCTTTCTTATACTATGCCCTCTTACACTGTGAGAATATATTCCTCAAGTCCTGTATAGCTATTTCCCGTTCGCCCATTTGGAGAGATGAATTTGCTCCAATGAGCTGTGTCCCTACTCATTTTTCTTGCACCCTCTTGTTTCTTTCTAATATGTACATTCAAACCAATTGGCTCCTCCCGTATCGTACATAAGTGGGGAAGGGATTCTCCTTCTAACAATCTTTTATATGCAGCGTACGAGTCAAAATTTAATTGACTATTCATAGGAAGATAATTGAAACATTGTGGGAATGTTATAACTTACTGCTCTTTGGGGAAAATATCCTACTTTTCAATAAGGAGCTTTAGTAATTACCTACATATTAATAGTTCAAATTATATTTGTATATACATAGCCATACCTGGATGGTTGAGCATCTCGGAGGGGTACATGTATAATGCAGTACTCGTCTGCTTCGTCGTTTTTTTGCATGCCGAAGTCATGGGGTATTTCTCCAGCAGGAGTAGATATAAACAAAGTAGGGTATCATGAGTAAATATCCATCACTCTCATTGGTTACGTTTTGATAGTACGGTATGTTTCGTTGCCTATGGTGATCTCCTCGTGCTTCAGCCAGTAAAAACATATCACAGGTCTCGCAGGTTTTACACTTACTTTTTGATCTTACACATCGATATTATACTTTATCTTCCAATAGGTAAGCCATATCAGTTATTTTTCGTATACCAGCCTCCTTACAACATAATAAGCTCATCATTGCACAAGTAGATCGTTTCTTCATAAATAACTAAAAATAGCGGTACGGAGCTTGACAGCAAATTAATGCCCTCCGCAGCAGCAATATTTCATTCCATAATAGACCGTACTTCTTCCGTTTAACCAGAACTTGTGTAATAGTCCAGCTATTTAAAGACTTTGTGGTTTAACTCAAATTGTAGTTCCTTTTTTTTCCTTCTAGTATCCACGATGTATTCTTTCTCTAAGTAATAGTAGTGGTTCTCTCAACACATTCTATTTGTCTCTATCTTTCTGTCACTCTGTCATTACTTTGGGAAAAAGTCATTCAAATAATGAAATGGAACAGTTTTCTTTATCTGATACATTTGTCACATCCCATCCCACTCCACCTTCGTATACCCTCTTCCTTCAGCTGTATAGGCACATTCATTATCAGTTGTGAAATCCGAGAGTTATTACTCAGGATGTTGAAATCCAAAGAGAGCTAGCCGCATGGAAACGGGAAGAGTTTAAATGAGAGTGATCTTTTCATCATCTCTCAATATGGTTACTAATTGGCATCGGTCAACTTTTAATGTCTTCTTGACTTCGTCTTGTTGACTATAATATTTAACATACTATAAAATTTTCTTAGCTTATGTCAGGTGCGTTTGTCTTTGAGTTTCTCGCCAATATTACGTTTGGCTTCATAGCCTCGAAACACTTTTTTGTACCTATATTATTTTATTTCTATTTTAATATAATCCACATTACAATTTTTAAGATATAAATTCGTACTTTCTGTAGATTCCTCTTTTTTTTTATTATATAATCTCACTTTTTAATCTTTCTCTCATCTAAATTCTTATTCCAGGTAATTAATATTCTTAAACCATCAGTAAGGGAAGCTATCCGTTATATTATCATCTGAACTTTAAAAACTTTCTTCAGTAGTGTCCATCCATGTTTACAGTATTCCATCATCCTAATTCCACTAAAATCCTTATTTTCAGAGATTTTTTTTTATATCTATGAGTCATTTATTTTTTAATTCTTCTTTTATTTTCAGATTTTTTATTTTTGAATTATCTTTTAATTTTTTCTTACTTTTTTTTATCCTGTTGTATATCAGGTGTTATATCTCAGCTTTTAAACATTAACTTTACATTTTTGTTTTAGTTCTCCTTATTGGTAATTTTCTTTCTCTTCTTTCTTTATAAGAATAATCTAATTCGTCCAGTTTAATTAATATATTTTTAAAAGTATTCTCATTTTATAGTAAAATAAACCTATGCATACGCTCTTTAATCGTTCACGCGCTGTGAATCTTTCTCAACTATAGCTTAGCCTTATTTACTGTGAGAATTAGTTATTGTATATGCCATATATCAATAATCACTTGATTATTCTTGGAAACTCGTTACCTCTTAAGATAAATAACCGCCCCCTATCTGAAACCAGAACATTTTTTGGCCACCTATACATTCTCGATTTCTTATCTTATTAAATTTTCCATCTATTCATTGCATATAATCACTCACTAGTCTTGGGTTTTTTTATCTTCTAACGGTACATTTAACCATATCAGTATATCTATAGATTATTACACGTCAATAAGTAAAAAGTATGAATAATTTCAGAAATCCTTCATACCATTTAGATATTTTAAGAAATTCAGCGAAATTGGTCCAATTAATAATCGATATACAGACATAACTCGATACCCTATGTCGATATTCTTTATTGGCTCGATAAATCGATATTTTTTCTTGTGGCGAGTTATTCCTTCTTCATGCGATTAATAATCCAAGATATCTCTCTTGATATTATATTTTTTCTTTATAATAATATATGCAAAAGTGAAATATTCTTTTTCAAATAAAAATCTTTTTTTAAGAACACACATTGTTTTTACGCGTAAAATGTTAAAAATAACCATACTTTTATCCCCCTCTATATTTTCTACCACAAGAAATCTCTCCAATACATATTTTTACCGATATTCTGACTTTTCCTTTTGTTGTCATTCATTTTCGTTTATCTTCGTGTTTCTATTTCGTATTAATACCCCGCCAGCTAAATCGTCGTGGTATAAATGCGACCGAAAATTGGGGTTGGTCTATATTTAGATTATTCTCATTTACTTGTCTTCCCTGGAATCCAAAATCCCTACATTGGGAGGTGTGAGGGATCGACAATGGCACATCTCTAATTACAAACAGAGTAGGTTCAAAAAATTTGGTCTCTGAGATTCACTAAATTCATATTTCAGTTATCAGTGGCATATTGCGACCCAATAAAATTTTGGATAACTGCCTAGTAAAATGCCTCTCCCTCTATGTATTAATGAATTACAAGTTATTTATTTCTTCATATATATAATCATAACTGTCTTTCTTTTTTTGGCATTTGTGTAACTAAGCTGGCAATAATAGAAATGCTAATTCCACGTATTTTAGTACGGATCTATCGGACATAATTCTAAGATATACCGAATTGTTTAATAAAAATTTGATTCAGCTGTTCAATGGAGCTAACTAGTGGTTTTGGTATAACAACAAATATAAAATAAAAATACACAAGAAATTCATATTACAAATAAATTGATCAACTATTGTGAATGGAGTTTATCGATTTGGAAGACAATTAGAATTAAAGCTAATTTCAATGAATGAAACATTCTCAAATCAAACGAAAACTACTACTACGCCGCAATCTTATTTGCTTACATTTTTCGTTTAGCATTTTTCCTTAAAATTAAGGAAAGCCGGGAAAGAGCAACCTAACAGAATTCTAGGAAATTACTAACGTTTCGTTAGCATCCTTACTAAATTTGTGCTAAAATTGACATAAACGAACCTGACCTTTTTTAGCATTTTCCTAAATTTCGTTCACAAATGCAAAATCGACAAACCCTTAGCATGAATAATATCTTACTAGTAAATGAGACGTCTAGAACTCGGTCAGAATTTTATTTTAGAAAGAATCAGTATTCATTTAAACATTGTTATGCTTCAAATTGAAGAGTGAATAAAGGATTGACTTCCCGATGAATATCATATCTAAGTTAGTTACTTTTTAGTGCATTAGATAATCAGTGGTCTCTACAAAGTTGGGTACAGCGTTAAACCCTTACTATGGGCTGCGTAACAGCTGATACTTGGGAGGTGCGTATACATTTATAGCAAACATTAAGAAAATGTACCACTTATTTTTATAGAGTAGTATACTTCTTTAATATTGATTGAGTCGTGATCGTAAAATTTATATTATTTTGCTATATAGACAGCGGACATTTTGGGCACCAAATTATATTCCAAATCAATAAACGCTTATTTTAACTTCAAATTTAAATTTCCACTAAAATTCAAACTTAATATTAAAAGAAAGGAAAAAAATTGGTTCATCAATGTCCAGCCCACGCTTCTTTGTTTTAAGTAGCAAAAAAATTGTTTTGCTATTTTATTAATTTATAATTTGTTCATATTTATAACATGAAGACAAAAATAAAACTAAACCTATAATAATATTATATTACACTTTTCCTTAGAGTATGTTGAATTGTGAATATTAGGTTCGATGGCTATTATATCGAAGATTTTTTTATCCGAAATATTCCTCAACTCTCTCTGTTCGTGCCCTCTCGACAACCTTGTGTGTAAGATATATGAGAGCTCGCACACACCTCCGTAGATATCTATATTCCGGCGACTACAACCAGAGATCTGTCTATCTAAGGGTTACTAAAAATTGCGTCTGATGTTCGCTAAATCAGAGTGATAATCTATATATATAAATATTTTATTGCAATTATAGATTGGGATAAGAGACATTTGTACAGTAGGAGCGACGGAGTAGGTTTGAAATATTTAAAATTTGTATTCCTGAGTGTAGATAAGGGGTGGTTGTCATCAGATCGTGAGTCTGTGACAGCAAGTGTATTGTTTCCGTTGTTGGTATTTCGGCTGGACGATACGATTGGATGTAGGGTATTATAATTTTGTCTTGGTCAGTTTTGTGTGAATGTGTTTAATTTTGGAGGTTGTGGTGTGCAGACTAACCATTCTTCAACTCTCTTTCTACTACATTACTCCTCCTTACTAATTATTCAACGTCATCCCAAAATACCTATTCTTCTTAGCACGTTTAAAGACCCTCAAACCATTCACTATTCTCTTCTTCATTTACTGTGCCATGTTAATGCAGATTTTCTAAGTGTTCTCTCCACACTCTCTCGCATCCATTTCTCAGTTACACAAAGCAACCATTTCCTATTCATTATTCTAAGCAGATTCCCATATTCTCATTCTTAACCCCTTACAAGCTTCTTCCAGAAGAGCTTCCCACTTATTTCCTTGTATTGATCCATTCATAGCCTCATTATCAATTATTCATTTTCTTACTCATTCTTCCTTCTACGTATAGGATGCTATTTTTAATCGTTCTTTTTTCCTCCACTGAATATAATTCCAAACACTTTCTTTTGTAGACCTCATCATTGTCTTTTAGTGCATTCAGCCAAGCTTATTTTTTAATTTTAACCGATTGCATCTGCTCTTCACTCACAATTAAAATTCTTTCTTCCTACTTTAGCACATAGACATACTTCTCTTGCACACTAACAAATGCCAACGCCTCCATTTGTGTCCAGATTTGTTTCAGTTTCAACTTTCTCACATTCAATTTACTGTTTGTTTCGCAGCTCTTTAATACTTAATTCCTTATTTACAATTTGTTTTACAAGTTAACTTCTTACTCATGGGGTGATAAATATACTGTACTATATGTATTATATTATATCTCTCTTCTTCATTCTCATTATTTCTCACTTTCTTTAGAATACTCTCATCATTAGTCTCTTGCTCGATCTTCTCGTCTCTCAATCTCTATCTCTCACTCTCTATCTCAACTCTCTCTCTCTCATTCTTCTCTATTCTCTCTCTCTAATCATTCTCTCCAAAATCACTCTTATAACTTCTTACTCTCTCTTCTACTACACAACACACCATAAATTTATAATAGTACAATCATAGTAATAAATATATCTTTTTTATAAAATATATGTTCTGATTTAATCCTTACATATATACTATGTAGATAATTATAGTATATATATATAGTATATATTAATATATATTATAGCTAATAATATTATATAGATAATATATATATATATACATTATATTTATATATATGTATATTTATAATATATACATTAAACTTAATATATATATTATATATATTTATTATAATATATAGACTATATTATAATAATATACTATATGTATGTATAATACTTATTATATATATATTTTATATAGCTATATAGCATTATTATTATATATATTTATTGTTATAATATTTTAATATAGTTATATTATAACTATCAATATATATATAATACATATATATATTATATATATATTATAATTTAGTTTAGATATTTGTAGCCTACTTATAGTGATTTTCTTCGCCATCCGCAGGATGCGGATGTATATAATATATATATATAATACCATAATATATTATATAGTTATATAATACCTATATATAATCTATATATAATTTTATAATATATATAATAATTTATAATCAATATATATACTATATAATATATATTAATATATATAATATATATATATATTTATATATATATATGTAGTATATTATATTATATTAATTATTTTAGCCACAATCTAATTAATATAATTGTCTCCATGGTGCGAGTGATGACGGGGACGCAAACTCAATGGACCATCAACCACTATCTAACTCCGACTTAAAATGAAAGAGGATTTTACTTCACATTTGGATTATATACTTTTTGCACTATTGTTGAAATTCAAATGCTGAGTGTGAGGTTGTGCTTTGAGAGACATCAATATTTCTGCCTTTTTGCTGCTGAGAGTCTGTTTCTCTTTTCATCAGAGTTATATTAGCCCAGCATTGCTAATACTCTCATCACTTGGTAACATATTCAAGCTGGAGGACAGGCCAGTATTTTCCTTGCAGTTTACTTAAGCGTGGTAAACATTTGTCATTTTTGCTTAATTCACATCAATACCACTGTTTATAGGATACGTCATTTGAATCTGTATGCTAGTTGTTTTTTTCTGGGATATGATAGTTTTTCAATCATATTTGCACACAGCATCTTTTTGATATGCGTGTTGATTCTCTTTAATAATACTTCTTCGGACTGTAGAAATTCTTCCCAGTGAATCTGTTATTGATTTATACTTGTAGAAGATGTTGTTCTGTATATTTCATTTTTTTCCTTTAATGGTGATGGCTAATATAATAGACGTTTGGATTGATAGTTTCCTTGCAAAGTATTACTCTAGCGTGGGTTAAAATTTTGATTAACTTTCCACCAAATGATAGGATCATCATCATTGGAATCTAATCGTTTTTCTTGGTTGATAGTTTTCAATCCTTTGCACTACATTTTTTGTAATGCGTGTGTTTTTTTCATCCTAACTTGGACTGTTAGAAATTATCTTTTCTGCAAGTGATCTGACTTTATTGATTTTATTTGTTAAGAAAGTGTTCGGTTCTGTAGATTTTGTTTGTTTTCCTTTTAATGGGTGGCGAATTAATTGACTGTTCGAATTGAAAGTTTCTCAACTGCAACACTGAGTAACTATTCAATTACTTTTAAATTTTATTACCAAGAACACTTTCTTTATAATTAAGAATATCTAAGAAAGCTGCAATAGTATGAAGGTCATTAATTCCACATAACCAACTAGCGTTTTTCTCTAATCTCTAGTTTAATTACTATCTTTTCAATTCTTTTAAACCGTCATCTTTTCATTTGAAGATGGTTCAAATGCTTTCTCCTTAGCGTTGAGATTAAATGTATTACATAGAGACAGTAAAGCTGTTAAGAGGCAGCTGATTTTTTGGTAGTTTTCTTCAATGGTTTATCAAGAAATATTGAGCACTATTAAATTCGGCAAGTGTATGAACACTGAAATATATTCAATTAATATAATTATCCTTAACTTTTGGAATTCCTTCCCACAAATATTGGTTTCACCAAAACTTTTTAGGAATTCTTTCTTTTCCAATCAATCTAAGACTATTCACCTCCAAATCATAATCCTTCTTATAAAAGCTCTCCGAATCTATGTATACTTGTTATCATCTCAAGACTTTTTTGAATTGCATTCAACTTCACTTTTCATTACTTATGCAGATTTCATATTCACTATTTTTATCATAAAATTTTGGAGTGGAATCATAGCTGACAATAACATAGCCGGACGTGCCAGAAAAACCATAAAATTCCCAACACCCAGCACACCCTCCCCGCAGGGCAAAAAAAAGCAGTGCTGGATGCAGATTGCGGATTGCGATCTTTAATAATGTGCGGATTGCGGAATGTATACTCATTTCTGATACCCTAATATGTCATCAAGATTATACGAAATTCATACAACAATATATATCTATTAGTATATATACTATATATATATATAATTATTATAGGGTATATATAATAGTATATATATTATATATATATATATATATATATATGTAATATATCATCATCACACATATATATATATATATTTATATATTATAATAAATAATATATTGTATATATATATATATATATATAATATTATTTATATATTTTTGCATTTTCATAATTAGATATTATATATATATATTAATATTATTATATACTAAATATTTATATATATATAGTATTGAGTATAATAGTTATTATATATATATATATATTATATATATATATATATATATATATATTCATATATATATTATATATATATATATATATATGATATAACTATACATTTTCTTTCAATTTGATTAACTATTTTCGTATATTAGAAATTCACCTGTGACGGTGTCGAAAGTAACAGTTAAATAAAACTTTAAAATTTGTAGACCGAATGCGTTTTAATGATTTGACGGTCTTAATAATTAAAGAAATTGATAGTTAATTAAAAAAAAGACTATAATATATATAAATAGGTAATAAATAATAAAAAAATATTAAATTATATTAGTAATTATTAAAAATAAACTATATATATATATATATATATAATATATATTATAATATATATATATATATATATATATTATATATAATATATATATTTTATATATCTATATTTATTTATATGTATATATATTTATATAATATAGTATATATTATATATATATATAGTATATATATATATATATATATATATAGTGTATATTATATATATATATATATATATATATATATATACTATATATACTTTACTTTGTAACCCCCAGCTCCCCTCTAAGAAACGGGCGATATCGAGATACTCCGTCACCAATGCCGGCTAAGCCCAGAGAGAGATCTGTTTTCTTAAGGGTACTGGAAATTGCGTCTGATGTTCGCTAATGTAGGGTAGGGCATCTATAGTGTTTCATGTTGTAAATCGATTGTGGAATGGATGCTTTGACAGTAGGGGAGGAGTGGTCATCTGAAAATAAATTAAATTTATATCCCTGAAGGGAGGGGTAGTGCCCGAAGCGGAGCCGTGCAGCAATACGCGTGCTGAGGATCGCAAAGTTTTGTTCGTGTTGGGTATTTCTGGTGGGCGTGCTTGGAGTACGGTATTGCGTTCTTTGGTCTTATTGGGTGTGAATATGTTTAATTATGTGGGGGGTGGGTCATGTGGTTTAGCAAATTTCATGGGCATAAAACTTTTTTTTTTTTTTTTTTTTTATTTGTAGTAAAAGTGCATAATATTTTTTTGGTTCCTTTTCCTCCCGTCCTTTTATGGCATTTTGCCCAAAAAAAAAAAAATGTCAACTCCCAACTTTTTTTTTTCCTCTTTCTCTCCTTGTAGAATTTTCCGATGCACAAGTGACGTTTTTACAACTGTAAAATGAACTCTTATTCGCTCAAAACTTTGCTAAATCCACTTTAAACGAATTCTTTTCTCTCCACTCGTCAACTTATCTTATGCTAAACTGTAATTTCTTCAAAAGACTTTAATATCTGCTCTCTCTTCTCTCTTCTCTCCATCTCTTCTTCTCTCTCTCTCTCTCTCTCTATCTCTCTCCATTGCTCTCACTCTCTCTCTCTGTCTCTCTCTCAGTCTCTCTCTCTTCTCTCCATACATATATATATATATATATATATATATATATATTATATATATTATATATATTTATTATATATTATTATATTACTAATATATAATATATATACTATTACTAATACTTATATATATATTATATATATAATATTATATATATTATTAAATAAGGTTTGTTTTTTTTTGATTATTAAAAAAAATAGTTTCTCAAGTAAACACAAAAGAAGCAACCATTGAACAGGGTATTAAAATTTACTATCCAGTTAGCTACTGAGTGTTTTGGGGATTTGTGTGTGTTTTTTGAAGCATTATAATTACGCTCTGTATTTGCCACAAATCGAAATTCCTTCAGTCAATGATCCTTATGAAAAACAATGTTTCGGAAGAAAATAAATGATTTTATGTAAAAATTAGCGTAATTGTATGCTTTTAAACATTATTTTTATATAGTAATCAAATATTAATTTGAATATTTTGCTTACATTAGTTTGCTTTTATTCTTTTTAAGAGGAGGCGCGGTCCCTGTGCTTCCTCTGTAAAACGGCGCCGCTGATATATATATACATATATCTATTAATTTTATATATATCTATCTATATATATATATAACTATATATATATAATATATTATATATATATATAGTATATACTATATATACTTCCTTAAAGAAATATAATTAGGTGTACTACCCTATTCATATATATATATATATATATATATATACTATATATAATATCTATATAATATATATATATATGCAGTGGCGAACTCTATAGTACTTTTTACTTGCTACGTGCGCCTACTATAGCACTCTCTCTCTCTTCTCTGCATCTCTCTCTCTCTCTCTCTCTCTCTTATATATATATATATATATAATATATATAATATATATATATATATATATATATATATATATAATATATATATCATATTACTAATAATATATATATATATAATATATATATTATATATATATATATAATATATTTACTTTTATTTTTTATAATAACGGATCTATGTAACTATTATTCTTTTCTCTTTAGTTCACGGTCTAATTTTTAATATAATATTAATCAAGATTTTCTTTATTCTACTTTTGTTTTTTAAATATTTTAGTAATATTAGAAAATCCTGAGAAACTGTTTTGAATATTTTTTTATTAATAAAATATTATTTATTATGTAAAATTTCAACAAGGAGTTTAATAAACAAGTATTTATAAAAAAAAATATTTTCCAAAAATTCACAGATCGCATTCCCCTTTTCCTTCTGGGCACGGTGATTTAGTCTTTTTTAATGTAAGTAAAATACTATTATCCGCAAGTGTATTGACACCATAATCTTTATATTTTATTATGTAATAGTTTTCATTTATTTGACCACAATTTTCGCCAAAAAATATGAAAATATTATCGAACATTGTGAAATTTGCAAAATAGATCGTTTTCTATAATGTCAACTGGTGCTGAGCACGAGTAGCACGAGTGCAGGAGTCGCCTTTTGATATATAAAAAAATAATATATATATATATATTATATATATCTATATATATTATATATATATATATATATAGTATTTATAATTATATATATATATATATGGTATAGTATATTATAGTATATAATAATATATATAGTATATAGTATATATATATATATATATAGATATATATATCGAGTTTAAGCCACAATCTATTAATATAATTGTACCCAGGGTGCGGGACGGAATGCCAACTCGAAACACCATTTCCCCACCCAAATCTTGACACACTTACCAAGAGACTTTACAATGAATTTTCTTCTTTCTGGCACTAATACTGAAATTTCAAATATAGAAGGTTGTGCTTTGACGAAACATCAAATTGTTGTTTCTGCTTTATGTGAGAGAGTTGCTTTGTTCTCTTTCATCATACATTAACTCAGCATTGCTAAATACTCTCTACATTCGGAACCTAGTTGAGGACAAGGCCAAATTATTTCCTTGCTAAGTGTTACTCACACAGCGTGGGGTAAACATTTTGCACTTTTACTTTCCTCACAGCGCTATCTAGATAGGATCATCACTATGTATCGTGGTCGTTTTTTATTGGTGGAATAGTTTTCAGTTTCATTGCACTAAGTCTTTTGGATGCGTGTGTTTCTTCATCAATACAAGACTGTAGAAATTCTTCCGCAGTGAATCGTTATTTAGATTTTGCCTGACCTATGACGAAAGTACCTGAACAACTACTTGTCCAATTTTCAACATAGCTTTTTAAATTTCCTTCTAGAAGTTTTTCTTTAACTGCAACTTTGTACTCTCGATTCTTGGCATTGACAGAGATGCAAACAGAAACCAAGTCATTCAATTTCAGATGGGAGTCTAAGTAACGTGTGCAATAGATGAGGTCATGGTATTTCCACGGCCCAGAGCGTTTTGTGTGGCATACTGCAGCTTTTATTAAATTTGTTGTGTGGTCTTTTTAAACCAGTCCATGGCATTTTAATTTGAAGATGGTTCAAAACGCTTCCTTCTATAGCATTGAGATTAATGGTATTACATCGGAGACAGAAGCTAATAGAGGCGTTGATTATTTTTTTGGGTAATTTTTCTTCAATGGTTTTTCAATAGCTAAATGTGATATGATCGTCTTTTCATGTTAGTGAAGAATGTTAACTTCTGTGAATACAAACTGGGCCGTCAAAGCATAAGCTTCTGCTGAGCGATACGCATTCTTTTCGCAATCATTATGAATGTATATTCGCAGGAGTTTGAAACGTCTTCTGAAACAGTAAGATATGGATATCGAGCCGTTTTGAATTGCCTTCAACTCATTTTTTCATTTTCATTTTTAGATTCAATAATAAAGTATTTTTTAATATAAAAATTCTTTATCAAATCCGACAATAAATATCCGCGCAACATCCGCAGAGCAAAGTGCGGATGCGGATGCGGATGCGGATGTTACCTGCATCACTAATATATACTGCTATACAGAAAATATTTATGGTTTTATGCATTAGTAAGGTATATTGGGAAAATTCACTGACAACAATGATGTATATGGAAAATTCATGAAGCAATGATGTGTAATAATGAGGCATTGACTATTGTTGTGTGGTGACTCAAGAAGTTAAGAACATCATAACCATTTTCTCATAATTCTGTGCACAGTATATATATTACTATGTTCTTCTTTTCTTCTTCTTCTTCTTCTTCTTCTTCTTCTTCTTCTTCTTCTTCTTCTTCTGTCTTCTTCTTCTTCTTCTTCTTCTTCTTCTTCTTCTTCTAATTATTATTATTATTATTATTATTATTATTATTATTATTATTATTATTATTATTATTATTATTATTATTATTATTATTATTATTATTATTATTATTATTACTTTCTAAGTTTTTAACTCCTCCATAGGTACTTTCTTTTGTGCTTTTATTTTCTTCCCATTCTTCCCATTTTGAAATGACGTTTCATTCAAATCAGCTGTTCATCGTGACGTCATGTGCTTTATTTTCTTGGCTAGTATTATCATAGAGAAATCTTTGGCGTCTTTACGTATTAAAATGATTTTAAGTAGCGTATTTTGTATTTCGCAGTTAAAGTTTTTACATTCATTTTTAACTTAGTTTTCGTAGTAGAATTAAAGTTTTCAAATAAGTGAAAACTAAAGTTGCTTTGCAATTTATTAGAAAATATTGACTGTAGGAAACCACATGGGCCTATTAAAGACTTTCCCATCAAGAGCTCTCATTTCATGTATACAGTTTAGGCAAAATAAAAAAATATAAGAAATTACAAAAATTGTATTTTTTTATCAATATCCAAAATGTCAAATAATTTAAAAAAAAAAATCATTACTAGCCCACAATCACTAATAAGCACAACCTAAACAAGAAAAAAAATATTAGCCTTTAATAAAAAAAAAAAAAAAAAAAAAAATCTATTTAAGGTATTTCTATTTCCTCTGTTATGGATGTTATAAATTTTACTCTATAGCAACTGTGAACAACAAGTATAAATGTATTAAACAAGGTCTAATCTAGTGTGGAATAGCGCTTATATATAAGACTTGATAAAAATAAAAGCATGAAACTATAAGAAATCCTAAGTAGTAATAGTAGGAGCAGAGTCTGACACCCCCAATTTTTTATGAAAACAGCAGGATATA
This sequence comes from Trachelipus rathkii, assembly GCA_015478945.1. NCBI lineage: Eukaryota > Metazoa > Arthropoda > Malacostraca > Isopoda > Trachelipodidae > Trachelipus > Trachelipus rathkii. The sequence continues at coordinate 39,280 of JABUQX010013766.1, forward strand.
TTCTAAAAAATAATAATGAAGAATAGTGGAAAACAAAATTGGAGGTTCTTTAGGAAAAACGTTACGGCCGCTTCAAAATTATTAACTCCATAGACTTTTCATATTGTGTGTGATCATCAAAGGTTAGGTCTCTTTCAGACTCTAGTTCAGGTTATGATAAGTTTTTGGTTAGGTATAGTTCTACAGAAGAATCTATGTATAAGTCTACTTACAATCTTATTAACCTGAACTCGGATGGCGCTCAAACGAGTCACAAGGCCACTAATTTTTATTTTTTTATATGAAAGGCCTATAGGAAATTTTAAACTTTGAGATGCTGTAACTTTCCTAAGAACTTAATCATTTTCATTTTTTATTTTTTTATTCATTATTGTTTTGAGTATATCCTATGATTTTTATAATTAATAGTATAATATTATATATAATAATATATATATATATATATAATATTATATATATATTAATATAATATATATATATATATATATATATATATATATATATATATATATATATATATATATATATATATAAGATTCCTATGGATTTTTAACAACTTTGAGAAGCTGTAACATTTTTTCCTAAAGAGAGTGCCAATTTTTGTTTTCACTATCTTTCATTATTAGTTTTTTTTTTAGAGTAGCTATATCCTGTGAGTTTCATAAAAATCTGGGGTGACACCCTTCTGGTCTACTATTACCCATAAGTACTGTATACTAGGATGTTTTAAAATATTTAATGGTAGTAGTAGGGAGGAAGACTTAGAAAATTATAAGATATTAATTACTCAATAAAAAAGGCAAAGAGAGTGGTAGAAATTAATTTAGCAAGGGATTGTAATAATGATCCTAAAAAGTTTTTTTTAGGTTTTATGCATTTAAAAGTAAGAATATTACAATTGGTTCAGTTAAAATTAGTAAAAATTTTAGGAAGTTCGGATTGAAGGAATTAGTTGATATTTTCATGCTTATTTTGAATCGATGTTTACTGAGAAACATTGAATGATAGTTTGGAGACTAATAGTTCTGGTATGTACTTAATAAATAGACTTCCTCCAGAATTTGAAATTAAATCTTTATTGGACCATATTGACCCAAGTAAAGCTGCAGGTCCTGATGGTATATATAGGTATATATGGTAGAATTCTTAATGGAGGGTAGTAGCAGCATTGTAAAGGTACTGTATTTGAGTTTTTAACCAATCTATAATGTTAGGTGAGGTACCAGAGGACAGGAAAATAACATATGTTGCGTCTCTTTATAAGAAAGGTAGAAAGGAAGGTTTTGGAAATAATTGGCCATTTAGCTTAACATGTCAGGTTGTAAAAGTTTCAGAATAGTTGCTGAAAAGTCATATAGAGAAATATTTGGATGATAAGATATTGTCTGGCTAATGGTTTGGAATAGCATAACCTGAGGAAATTGATTTTTTTAGATTCCCATGAAGCGATCCTGCCAAATCTTTTATGAACACATTTTTAATTTGTAAAACTATATATATATATATATATATATATATATATATATATATATATATTATATATATATATATATATATATATATATATATATATATATATATACTATATATATATATATACGGTATTATATACTATATATATATATATATATTATATATAATATACTATATATTTATTATATATATATATATATTATATATACTAATTATTCTAATTTATAAAAATAATAATATTATATATATATATATATATATATATAGGCCTATATAAGGGATGTACTGGAACCAGGTTCCAGCCGGAACCTTGATCTTTTAAAAGTTCCAGTTCCAGTTCCAATTTTATAAGCTACTTCAAAAAAAAAACTTTAATTTTTATTTTTGATTTTGTTTACATTTTTTAAGTTTGTTATATTAAGTTTGTTATTTTGTATTAAGACAATAATGTAATACTTTTACAACTTTATCATAAGTAAAGTTTCATAATATATATACACTATATATATAATATTATATATTTATATATAGTGTATTATATAATATATTATATAATATATATATATCTGTGATTATATAGTATTATAATATAATATATGAATTATATTATACTTTCATCTATTTCAAATGAGGAGAAAGGTTTATGATAGTTAGTTTGTATAAGTATACACAGATTTACTTTGTCTACTTAACAAAATTTAATATAAACTAAACTTAAAGTTCATAAAATTCAAATAAAAATTAATTAAAAAAGTTTTTTTTTGAAAGTGTAAATTTGGAAAATATCATGGCTTCGGCTCCAAAATTGCTATAATTATGTATATTAAGGTATTATTTTTTAAAACAAAACTCAGTAAGGTTATGAAATATTTGGTTAAGTATACACAAATTTAATGTGTATACTTAGTGAAACGTATTATAACCAAAACTTAAATTATCATAAATAAAAAGTTAAAATAAAAAAAAATTGAATACCAAAATATATTTACATGTGAAAAACATTTGGCAAGTAGCTATTTTAGATGGGAAAGAATGATATAAAAAAAAAAGATTATCAGGAAAAAAAAATCAATATTTCTTCAGGTTACGCTGTTCCAAACAGTTACCAAATTGTCTGATTCCCAGCATGGATTTAGAAAGGGTAGATCATGTCAAACAAACATTTTAGAATTTATGGAATAAATTACTGACTACATTGACAGAGGAGGATCCAGTTATTAAATATTTCAACCAGCAAAGCCTTTGATAAGGTTCCCCACATAAGGCTGATGAAAAAGTTATTGCACTGTGGTATAGGTGGAGTGGTACATGGTTTTATTAAAGAGTTGTTGTAGAATATTAGAACATTAGAAAAATATACAGTAAAAAGCCACATGGGCCTATCGAGACTGTCGCCAGTTAGCCAAAAGAACCAATATCCAGCGGCACCAAACGGTGCTCATTCGGCATATCCTACAAAGCACGCTAGGCTTGTCATAATTTACATAGTATAAGGCACATAAGTCTGAAACACTAAAGAAAAATAATTAGCTACTTTGTATAAGTCGTCATGATCACGCATGCAGTCTGACATTATAATTACTGTAACTAAAAACTCGCACCACTTGAACTTAGTCAATCATATACTATATGATATTTAAAACATCCATATATCTATCCAATCTTTCTAAATCTTAGCAACAGCATCTCCTGTGGCATTGCCTGATTCCAAAAATAACAGCCTATTGACTGAATGAATGTTTTTTTAATATAAGATGGCATGCCTTCTTTTTAATTTTCTTACTGTGCCCTGTGGTCCACTATGAAGAATTTATTGGATCTCTAGTATTCATTACTGGCGGGGAGATGTAAAATATTTTGGTAAACTTTCATATCGCAATGTTCCTCTAAGAAATCGCTTTCTACCACGAAAACATTCTATTTCCTTTGGCTCTCGCTGCATAGCTCTTACGCTGCAACCTAGAAATCATCCTTCTTTGCTCTATTTTGTTGGCATCTCTAGGCATATCTTATGTCTTTTTCCTAAATAACGGGGCCAACTTGTGCCAATAACTTCTTAATACTGCGCCTAAATAGCTATTATACAGTTTACTTAATACTTAACTTGCTCTTGTAATTGACATGCGCAAAATTTATTATAGCCTAGCATCTTTATTAGACCTCTCATTCCTTGCTTCCACACAATAGATTAGACTACTTTCAATTACTAGCTTATATCCCAGCTAAACTTCTCTTGGTCCGACCAGATCAAGCAATCCCATCTCAATTGTAGTTAAGATCATTTGAGTTAACTACGCTGATAGAATTACAGACACGCTCTGATACCACTAAATGGTAATCAAAATCATACATAGGGGAAATATTGAGTGAAGTGTAGTGTGCTCTCACAGAGGTTTCAGTGCTATGGCCTCTATTGTTCCTGATATATATATATATATAGTATATTAGTATATATATTATATAATATTATATATATATATATATATATATATATATATATAAATAACTATATTTATAATAATATAGTATATACATATATACTATATATATAATTATATACTACTATAAATATTAATATTAATATACTATAATATATAATACAAAACCGGTAATAATTATATATAAAAATAATATATATATATATTAAATATATATATATATATATATATATATATAGTTATACCTATAATATATATACTATAATATATCATAATAATATATATATATTATTATATATTAATATTATATGATATAGTTATTTGGTTCTTTTTCGGTTAACCCCCCACAACCATATATCGATTATTTTATAATATCATTGTTCCATATTAAAATTTAATTTTGCATAACATTTTTTCTTGGATTATTTAATAATAAATTTTTTTTTTTTTTTTTTTTTTTTTATTTTAAAATTTAAAATATTTTTTTTTTTTTTTTTTAGTTTCAGTTAGTGTCAATTATAACTATTCATTACTATAGTTTGTTATCTAAGAAAGATGTCTTTAATAAAGTTAGTAAGAGATATTAACACCAAAGAAAAAGCAATTGAATTTTTAAATGCTAAAGAAATCCTTCATTCTAGTTGTACTTGCAAGAATTGTTAGAGTTATTATTAAAGAGTTATTATTAAAGTTATTATTAAAAGAGTTATTAATGGAAATAGTCAAATACTTTCCTGCTAAAATTTAAGTTTGGGTCTCTTATTTAAGAAAGGATATAGATATGCTGAAGAGGGTGCAACAAGGTTGATTTCTGGGTTTGAGGGTAAGAGTTATGAGAAGAGGCTGAAGGAGTTAGGAATGTTTTTCTGTAGAAAGGCCATGTCTTAGAGGGGACATGATGCAAGCCTTCAGAATATTTAAATTTATTGATAATACTGAGACTAATAAATTCTTTACAGTAGACCATGGATGCAAGACCAGGGGACACATGATAAGAAAATTAAGAAGGCATGTAAGCATCTTCATGTAAGAAAATTTTAATTCAGTAATTTGGTTACTAATTTTTGGAGTAGTTTGCTGTAAGAGGTTGTTGAGTATGACTTGCAACATTTAGGAAAGGATTGTATAGGTATATGGATGGTTTGGGCATCATATAGTATATTCTGAGTAAGACATATTGACAGTTTTTAGTTAGTTATTAATGTAAAACCGCGTGTTGTAACTATGACAAACTTATAAAAGCTTGCAGTGTGGTTAACCTGTACGTTAGCTATGTTTTTTACTTTTGGTAGTAGCCTAGTTGGTGTATACTATATACTGTAAGGTATTGATGAGCCCTATGGTGCTGTGGGGGTTTTGCATGAGCATGCTGGGTGATTGGGCCTATTTACTCTAGTGACTGGGACAGTCTCAATAGGCCCATGTGACTTCTTACTGCCTCTATAGGGCCTACCTTCAATATTTAAGTTTTCCACACCTGATAGCTTTTTAGATCATCACAGGCTATAACTACCCACCTTTTGTGGTTTCTTTTTATAAATTTATAATTTGAAACTCATTTCCTTTTACTCAATTATCCATATTTAAATTTTTTTAATTTTTTTTTTTTCTTTAACATTAGATGCATAGGCTCTATTTAATTCATCATCTCTTAATCTGTAAGTTCTTTATAAATTTATAATTTGAAGCTCATTTCCTTTTACTCAATTATCCATATTTAAATTTTTTTAATTTTTTTTTTTTCTTTAACATTTGATGCATAGGCTCTATTTAATTCATCATCTCTTAATCTGTAAGTTCTCTCAGTGGTCGTTATCGGATCTACATTAGTAGAATGTCTTGGAAAGATACTGCTAATACAGTATGTCTGGGTATGAGGGATATTTAAATGATGAAAGACTGTAGAGGATCCTTCAAGTTCTAGGAAAGTGAGGTTTGCTTCCAAACTTTTGGGACATATTTCAAGAAAACGAGTCAAACTGCAATTACAAATCCTTTTATGTCTTTGATGTAATTTATCTCCTTTGATTATTTTAATCCTTTTTAAATTTATTTAGTAATATCTTCTTGTCTTTTCTGTTACTTTCTTTACTTTCGGGACTCTGCCGCCGTGAGGCTAACAGGTATTTTTACTTTGGCTGTTTTTTTCTCATCACACTATTCCAGTTTTTCCCACCATTGAGGACTTTATTGGTTTACACTGTCAACTAGTGCACTTCATTATTGTTAGACTGCGTTGTACGTCGATTCTAGCTGTCCATTCCGGTATTAGTTGTTCTTTTTTTAACTCATATACATCGTCAGAGATGGGCCTTGTCTTTTTTTCCTTCTTCCCCAGCAGTGTTCTTTTCTGTTGGCTCTAATCCTTTGATGCTCATTTCATTTTAAAAGATCCGTTACAGCATGCAAATAGCTGGGACCTTCAGCACTTTCCATTTGTTCAGCGGTGGTGCGATAGACATAGTGGGGCGGGTAATCCTTGCAGGAAAGAGATCGAGCTCTAAATTAATTCATAGTTTTTTTCCATGCCCTCAACGACATATTTTTTAAACTGATTCAATGCTATTCATGTTGAAAATTAGCTTTGAATCACCGATCTAAAGTAGCTACACGCAAAAGATTATATTCACTAGAATTGAAGTCTTTTTTCTACTGATTTTCTTGAAGCTCTATCCTGAGTGTAAATAGACCACGAATGCTTTTTTGCTTTTAAATTTGCCTTATGTATAGGTTCATATTTGCTGGTATGGAGGGAATTTGGGCGATCTGTTACTGGTCAGTTTATATGCTTGTTTTAGTGATGTTATTTCAAACTGCTGTATGATACATTTGGCCAATAGAAAAATGCAGTCAACATTTTCTGAGTTAGCATTCGCAGCGTATATTGATAGAACTTTTTGTTCAAATCAACTTTTAAGCATATCATAAGTCTGCTCCCAGCATGTATGCTTTGATATGATTTATGATTTTGAACATCAGCTGCATCTTTAAGTTTTAAGCTTGCAGCTGCGTTGCTGAGATGGTGAAAATGAAGGCTACTGCTTTGCGTAAATAAATATCTTTAAGGACTTCTGACATATATATGAATGCGTGAGATGCATAGTTGAACATTTGTAAACATGAATTGGATGGAAGTGCGCAGCCAATATCGCGTCATGAGATGGTATCATGAGTCCCTTATAGCAGCGTTACTATGTTTGGTCCTTACTGTTCGTTTACTAAATGAATTACTCTATTTTATATAATGGATATTGAAAGATGCAGGCCCTTATGAGGATCTGACGATCATGACAAAGACTTCTTCCTGGCCATATTGAGCTAAAAATGTGCGTTATTTTATTTTTGGAAATAAATTTCTATAATTTCAATTTTAAATTGAAAAACTTTCCCTTCGTATGTCTTATGGTGACGTAATTTTTGTGTCTACAAGCTCAGATATTCGGGCCGAATGTTCGGCAAGAAAGCCGAATTATAGAATATTCGGCCGGGTGGGTAGACATTTTGGCCGAATAGGCGATACCTGCCGATACTGTTATACCATCGGAATATTGGAACATCCCTAATTTAATATATAGTATATATATTATATATATATATTGTAGTATTATTATAATATATATTATTATATAATTGTATATATAATATATAATCATATACTACTATATATGTATATATAATATTGAATTATTATGGATAGATAATATATTATACTTTATATATATATACTTATACAATAGTAGCTATGTATATTATATTAATATAGCTTTAGTATTATAATATATATTATTATTTATTATTATATATATTTTATATATAGTGATATATATTTAATATATAGCTATATATTATTGAACATTTTAACGTTGGTTATTAATTTGCACATAACGATAGTTGAAAAATTTCTAGCGTCATAGGGCCAATATGTATAAATAAATTAACACCAGGGATAAGAAATACTATAAATATATCTAAAAATATAAAGCGACAAGAGTAGTTACTTATTAGTTATATTATTATATATATACTAATATATATATACATTACTCATTTAATTATATATATATATATATATGATAATATATATAAATAATATTATAATATTAGTTTATATTTATTATATAGTATATATAGTTATATAGTATATATATATTGTATATATAAAATTGCTTTTGCTACAAGTTGCACACTTCCATAAAAAATACACAGACTCCGGCACATTACTTGCGAGGTCGAGTTCGGCAGTAAGTTCATCTATTCTTACTCTATAGTACAGATTTTCAATTTTCTCAGCCTGATTATTGATGAGGATATGCGGGTCGTCGGCCTACTGCACGATGCCCTACCTATTTGTACCATGTCATCCCTTTGCAGTCGCACCTCTATCCCACAAATACATTCATTGGATGTACTCCTCTATTTCACGGCTGGTTGTTTTCCAAGGGATTTTGGAAGTGTTCCATTGGCATTTGCATCTTCCGCCGTCTCTGCCGCGCTGCACGACATTTCATCAAGCATCTGAAACATCGCCATAATTTCATTGCGTTATGAGATTCCAGGCATGATCTTCCTTAACGCTATAGAGATGGATACTCTCTCTCATTTCAGAATAGTTTCCTATTACTATGTAAGATCTCATTACATTCTCCTTGCCAGGAAAGTACGGTTTTATCATGACGCGTGAATTGACGACGTGGCACGCTAGCCCGCTGTGTTGTGGAGTATTATTATTATTATTATTATTATTATTATTATAATTATTATTATAATTATTATTATTTATTATTTATTATTATTTATTATTTATTATTAGTGTTACGTTTCCTTTTTATGTTTTATTAGTAAAATTGGGGGTATTATTATTAGCTTATATTCATCCAACTTATCTCAAAATTTAGTTTCATCTATTTTCAATTAAAATTTGTATTCTTAGTTTAATTATTATTGCCATCATTATTATTATTATTATTATTATTATTATTATTATTATTATTATTATTATTATTATTATTATTATTATTATTATTATTATTATTATTATTATTATTATTATTATTTTATTAGTATTATTATTATTATTATTATTATTATTACGTATCAAAAATTCCCACAAAGATATTTTTTAGATAATAATTCAAGTTTAATTCAAGTTAGTTCAATAGTTTGTTTAGATCAAGTTTGGCAAAGGATTTTGTCCTGATGTTCAAAAATGTGGAAAACAAATTTTCTTGAAATGAAAAAAATATTAGAGAAAGAAAAAAAAAAATGATTCTCAAAATTGGGTGTTTTAAGAGCTCGAACAAACTCAATTTTTTTTTTTCTTTTTTTATTTGATGCAATATAGGATGAAATAATGGGGACAAATTTATAGCATGTAACGAAATATCATCGATTTTCTTTTAAAACAATCAAAAGTTTGGAGCTCATCAGGATCATATATTATCTCTATATACTTTACTTGTTTTTTAATAATTTTTTTTTATTATTTTTTCTATATAATTGAATCAGCTACGTAGTGAAGGTGGCGTATATATATATTATTTCGACTTTGATTATATATATGATCATTATACTATATATATATATTATATGATATTTATATATATAATATTAGGTACAATAGATGAAAAGAAGTCAGTAAAAATTAATCATGTAAATAGACCGCCTTTCAAAATCAATATAATCTGCAATTTGTGAGGACAGACAATCATCTCTATAATCCCATTTTATATAACGGAATTTAATACGTTCCAGCGTCCAAACAATTTCCCCAAATACGGCCGCAGAGTCACTCCTATCCATAGGATGATCAAGGTTGAGTCACCTACCCTGCTGAATTCGCTCACTTGTGTCTAAAGGGGACTAGGAGTTGGGCGCATGTATAACCCTAATTCGGTGAATGTCCCCTCATTCAGGAAACCTCAGGACACCTCGGGTTGAGTCTCTCTCGAGAATCTCTCTCTCTCCTCTCTTCGTCTCCCGGGATCTCTTTGTCCTCCTCCTCTTCTCCTCTCTCTCTCTCTCACTCTCACTCGTATATCTCCTCGCTCTCCGTCTCCATTTCGTCGCTCCGGCCCTTCATGGTCTCTCTCGTCCGGTCTCTTCTCTTTTCTCCGTCATCTCGTCCTCTCTCATCTGTCTCCTCTCTCTTCTCTCTTCACTCTTCTCTTTATTTTTAAAAACGCCTCAGGTCTCTCTCTCTCTCTCTCTCCTCTCTCTCCTTCCCCACTCCCTCCTCTCTCTCTGCTCTCTCTCTGTATGGCCGTTTGATGACAATTGAGTTTAACAGACCGAAAAACTGAAGCGAAAAAATATCGTCAATCAAATTTTTTCCCTTTCTCTCTTGTTTTCTGATGTTCACATTTTAACTTCTATATTGGCTATCACACCGACATTCTATATATAATATATATATAATATATATTATATATATATATAAGTATATTTAATATATATATATATATATATATATTATTATATTATATATATATATATATATATGTGTGTGTGTGTGTGGGTGTGGGTGTGTGTGTAGGTGTGTGTGTCTGTGTTTGTGTTTGTGTGTATTAAAATAGATAGAGAAACGCTGGAGAGAAAATAGAGATGGCTGTAGAATGAAAAAGGATTAATAATGTGTGGTGGTGCTGAATAAGGTATTATATATTAATTGTTTTTTGGGTATAGGTAAAAGTGTTGAAATAATGTGTTGTTGGGCTGAGTTGGAAGGTATGATGAGAAGCAAGAAAGAAGCACTTATGAAAGATATTTGATAGAGTGAGGTTGATATTGCAAGCATATAAAGTAGCCTAGAAGGTGAAACTCATAAAGAAGCCTAAAAGGTGAAACCCATAAGGAACTTACAGTGTGAAGCACATAAAGAAGCATAGAAAATGGAGCCCTAAATTAGGAAGGCTATACAGGGTGAAGCACATAAAGAAGCCTGGAAGATGAAGCACATAAGGCAGCTTATATGGTGAAGCCCATAAGGAAGCCAAGAGGGTGAAACACATAAAGAAGCTTAGAAGGTGAAGCACATTTGGAAGTTTAGAGGGTAAAGCACATAAAGAAGCCTAGAAAGTGAAGAACATAAGGAATTCTAGAGGGTGAAACACCTAAAGAAACCTGGAAGATGAAGCACATAAGGATCCCTAGAGGGTGAAGCACATAAAGAAGTTTAGAATGTGAGCCTCATAAGGAAGTCTAGAAAGTGAAATTGTTCCAAAAATAGTTTTGTATTTCGATATATCAAGTCCAAGAATGTGGTTTCGATATATCAAGTCCAAGAATGTGGAATCGTAGTTGGTGCTGAAGGCGAAGTAAAAGATGAGATTTGAGTTGGATCTAAATAATACGAAATTGGTTCCACATTGTAGAAGAATCAGTGTTGCTGTAAGAAATGCCTGAATGGTACACTCACAGAGCAGTCGGAGTCAAAATTCTTTATTAAAGTAAAATTAATATAAAATGACTACCAAAATCTACTTGAAATGTCATAGAAATATTAACTTAATATAAAATGACTAAGAAAATCTACTTGAAATGTCATAGAAATATTAAATTAATATAAAATGACTACCAAAATCTACTTGAAATGTCATAGAAATATTAAATTAATATAAAATGACTAACAAAATCTGCTTGAAATGTCATAAAAAGGTCACAATTGTTACTTCTTCAGAAAATCTTACAGTTTCGTTGATTTTACAGCGATTGTGATTGGGTTGTGAAAGTTTCCTGAGTTTGTTACCACATATAATTTTGTAGTACATGCATAAAAGTTTGCTTAAATAATAAAACGAGTAGGAAGTCATTTTCATGAATCATGATCATGATCATTTTCGTTCATTTGGAGAGATATTTTATGGGCAAAAAGAAGGAAGTAGGAAGTAGAGAGTAAAATAAAATGAAGATTGGAGAAAAAGAGACAGGATAGAAGGAGAGATGAGGAGATTAATAGGAGAGAAGGAGAGGTTAATAGGAGGGTATCATTGGAACACCGTTGCGAATATTTAAAAAGAATAATAATAAAAGAGATCCGTGTTTTATAAAGGCAATGTTAATTAAATTGCATTTTTACAAAAAAATCTGTCGACCATTTTCCTTGTCAGTTTGAGTGTGTCGATCATTTGAACATTTTTTTTGTAAAAATGTCGATCATTTGACCTGTAGACCATTTTTCCTGTCGACCATTTGATCATTACGATTTAATGTGTCGACGATTTGGACACCTTATGAGAAAACGTTGTCGATCATTTTACTGTAAGAAAAATATGTGTCGAGTGTTTTCTGATGGCGTGTCGATCATTATCCCTGTCGATAATTTGGACTAGTCCCCATTTATTGTTGCATAATTAAACGAAGCTAGTACCAAATGGTCGACATTTGTAAAAAAAATCTGGTTATTTAGAGTTTCTAACTAATCAAATCAAACTTAACTTAAAACTTAAACTTAACTTAACTTATACTTTAACTTAACTTAACTTAACTTAAACTAACCTAACTTAACTTAACTTAACGTTAAAGTTAAAGTTAAATTAACTAATTACTTAAACTTTAACTTACGTTAACTTAAAACTTAACTAACCTAACTTATAAACTTAACTTAACTTATACCTAACCTAACTTACTTTTACAGCTAACTTAACCTTAACTTAACTTAACTTAACTTAATAACTTACTAATAAATAACTAACTTAATATTAACTTTAATTTCACCTAGACTTAACTTAACTTAACTTAAACTAACCTTAACTTAACTTAACTTAACTTAACTTAACTTAACTTAACTTAACCTTAACTTAACTTAACTTAACTTAACTTAACTTAACTTAACTTAACTTAACTTAACCTAACTAACCTTCCTTAACTTAAACCTCTTTAACTTAAACTTAAACTTCACTTAAACTTAAACTTAACTTAAACAACCTAACTTAACCTAACTTAACTTAACTTAACCTAACCTAACCTAACCTAACCTAACCTAAAAATTAAAAGCAGCAGTCCGGAAGAGCAAAAAAAATGAAAAGCAATATGGAGGCAAAGCTCTGATGATTTCTAAACTTTAATTATTCGGTTTCGTTCGTTCCTTTCCTATGTTCGGTACACCGTAACGGTTTTGATTTCCTATCGCGGTCCTATAATATTTATGTACTGGCAGATTTTACTTCCAGAATTAAGAATCACTACGGAAGCTCATTTGGAAAATTCACAATTAATGAAAATAAGAGATAAATAATTTATATATATATTATATGGTATATATTACTATATATATATATATATATTTATATATATATATAGTATATATACATATTATTATATTATACTACTATTTATATATATAAGTTTATACCTTACGGGCAGTGCCTATCCAAGAACGGGAACTACTCTTAGTAACTTTCTACTTAGGATTTGGACGAGGGGTATCGAACCCGGGCCCTCTGCCATGTGATTCTGTCGCTGCCTACCATTGATACATGTCGCTCTTGATCCCGATTGTGACACGGTGGTGCCAGCAGAGATAGTGAATTGTACTCGTATAGAGAATGTTTCGGATTTGATCCTTTGAGATAAGCTCTATAGAGTCTAGACTCTAGAGTCTAGAGCAGCGTTTCTCAACCTTTTGTCTATCGGTAGAGAGACTGAGTCTTCAGAGTTCGATTCAGTGTCCTGACCCTAGGTAGTAATTACCTAGAGAATATATATAAATTAGAGTAATTCAACATGGCTTAATATTTAAACTTTTAAAGTTGCTGGCTCAACTGTAGCGCAACTGAGTCGTGAGGTATAGGGCCAGGGTTTGATCCTTCGTCAGGATCCTAGGTAGCAATTACCTAGAGAGGTTTCTCTCCTTGAACATTGCTATGCCATTGAGGTGTGAACGTTTATAGGAAAAAAACGTAAAATATAATAATTATAAAATAATCGTACTAAGTTTAATGGTTCAAAATTCTTATCCCTTTCAATAATTAAGCCTAGGAAAAGTGGTGAACCTCTAGACCTGTTAAAATTCTTCGTTGACCGGTGTTGATCCCTCCTGAACCGGCGGTTGAGAAAAGCTGCCCTTGAGCACTTACCCATCTTGATTTCTCCCCGATTCGGCCACATCCGGTCCAGGCAGACTGAACGATTCCCTGACCGAGTCCACATTAAACAGTTTGGCATTGTGGGAGAGACATGAGAGGTGTAGAATAAGTGGGAGGCTCGGGTTTACTCCTCCGCCCTGAGATCGGCATCTTAACCATGCAATGCAAGGCAAGACTTGTAATTGCTTCACAGAAACTTTATCAAACTAGAATTCGATTTCATAGATCCAATTGTGGACAATCACTTTAAACTACTTAGAGACAAAAAAAAACTTTTGCTAAATTTCAAGAAAGCTCTTTGCAATTTTGATATATATTATATATCTATTATATATTAGTATATATACGATATATTATTATATATTACTATTATATATATATTATATATAATATAATATCTTTTATAACTATATTATATATATATATATATAGTCATACTTTTTAAGTCTTAAGTTTGCTTTAAGGTCAATAGAAGTATGCTAGTATTTACCTATTTTTATACAAATTAAAAGAAATTTGTTACAAACTACATATATTAAGATATTTGTAAAAATATGGGAAGCAATAAAGATATTTTAAGCTATGAAAAATATAGATTAGTTTCTGGGGAAAAAAAAGGAACACACACTAACTTTTTTGAGAGAAATAAGAAAGGAGTGTAATTGCTTAGGAAGAGACTCGTTTCGATTTCTGAATAGTTTTTCTGACAATCTGATGATACAGCTTTTCCTCATTTAATTCGTCATTAATCATTCCTGTTAAGTTTAATTAATCTCTCCATATCATTCTTGCAACAGTTTTAAATATACCTTCTGGTACTTAGTTCTTAGAAGAAGCCTTTTTTTTTTTTTTTGGTGGGGAGGGGTGTTTTTCCTCTTGTTTTGCTTTCTACTGTCAATATCATTACAAGTTAAATGCAAACTTGTCATGACAAGTTAACAGCAACCTTGTCATTACAAGTGATGTGCAACCTTGTCACGTCAAGTTATATTATA
>JABUQX010013767.1:0-10000 GCA_015478945.1 Trachelipus rathkii
TTGTAATAATAATCACAATGTGTCAAGAACTTTCCCATGTTTATTGTGACGTGTTCATTTATTGGGTGGAAATGCCAATTCTCATTTATTGTATAAGAATATATTAAACACTTACTACCACCATATTCCAAAAAGTTTTGCGTCGGTTTTAACATCAGAGAACCATCCCACCCACCAAAACATGAAAATAGTTATTTTTCTGCACAATGGGACTCATTTTTTTAGTATTTGAAGGTGGGTTGAATTTATGTGCCCATGGGTTGTTTCTGTGGGTATCACTTTGAGGTTGCGTACGTATACCTAGTGGTGGTTGGTGTTGCATGAGAAACTTCACAATACTGTCTGTAACTGAGAGAAAAGAGGCATAGGAATTTCATAGGAATTGACTATGAACTACATTTGAAAATATTGACATATTTTCACTATTAGTCAATTTCATGTGATGTAAGCGAAAGACAACCAAAGTGGAAAGTGATCATGCAAATCTTTCGATGAGATTTTTGGAAACAATTTTAAAAATTTCCAAAAAATCAGTATATCCAATATATATTCGAATGGATAGCATATATACAGCTAAAACATTTATTACGATGGTGGTAGCGCACTTACTGCTGGCGTCAAACTCTCACATAACGGTGAAATACAGGGATGGGTTTTTTATTGTGTGGAAATTGGAGGTATGCTGGTGTATTTATATTGAGAAATGTATCGCTCACTGAGTTGCGAGACAGACTAGTCATAGAAAGAGCACTACAATAAAGTCCACACTTAATATTATGTTTTGCAATTGATGGCTTTCGAAAACTAATACAAGCAAGAAAGAATGCTATTCAAGACTCATGAAATATGGTGCTTATGCTGAGAGAGCCGTAGATATGGGGAGAGGTTAGAGGTAAAATAACACTGTATATGGGATAATTTGAAAGTGTAGTAGAGTAATTATTGAAAGAGCTTTAATTTAGAGAAAAAAATGAGAAAGTTTGGGAGTGGGAAACAGGAGGCCATTTCCATTCGCACAAAAAATAATCTCAAGAAGCAAAACATGGGTACAATACAAACTGAAGCCCACCCATCAGTTACGAGTATAACCACCCGAGTTATGGAGATGAAAATAACGTCAACAGCTACAATTGTATTAGGAAGATTGAGAATAGTAAGTCATTGATGGAATATAGTTGACTGAAGGAGTTTATAAAAAAGAAACAATACAAGAATTAGGTGAACAATATTTAAAGAATACGATACCGCCCCCCATTGAAAAAAATTTCAGGCAGAAATTAAAAATTTTTACAAAATTTCAAAAATAAGTTGACCGTATTCTTTAAAGTTTTTTGTATAAAAAAAAGTTTCTATGTAGCGAACAAGCTTCTTAGGATGAAGAGATCTTCACAGAAAGTCCAAACTTGAACCGGCTGAGAAAGAATTTGTTAAAGAAGAATTACCTAATTATTTTGGTTCACTTTGGCACTACGCATTTTTGTTTACGACTCAAAAACTTATTTATATCAGGGGTCGTAATTGTAAAATTTTTTAACATTTTTTTTTTCTTTTATTTTTTTGTTAAAAGACTTTTCTCTTTAAAACATCCTTGTACATAATTTGTATACATTAGGTGATGTTATTTTCTCTCCATAATGGAGTAACAAGGTTGGGGTGTGTTATTCATGTACCTGTAGGGTTCGTTATTGTGTGAGGAAATAGATTTTCTCATTTTTTTTAAATAATTTAAAAATTACTCGCAAGCAAGTCAAATTTGGTCTGGAACAAAACCAAAACAAGCCCCCAAAACATGAAATAGTTATTTCTGCACAAGTGGGATTTATTTTTATAAGTATTTGAAGGTGGGTTTGAATTTATGTGCCCATAACGGGTTGTTTTTTTCTGTGGTTCACTGGTTGGATACTGTGGTGTTGGTGGATTAGCGATGGAGAGGTTCACCAAAATTACTTCTGTAAAACTGAGATAAGGTGTTTCAGATAGGGAATTACATTTAATAATTACGACTATTTATTACTTGCATCTTCATGTGATGTAAGCCAAAAGCAAACCAAAGAAGAGTAGGCAAAATGGTGCAATGCATATAATTTTCAGAACACGATATTTGGAAATATTTTAAAAATTTCCCAAAAATCAGTAAAGTACGACATATTTATCTTAGTGTAATGAGCATATATATACACACTGTAAAACATGTATATCGCATAGGCAAAAGGTTTGACAAAGCTCACTTTAGCTATGGCACGGTAGACAAACTCTCCACAATAGGTAAGAATAAGCAGGAATGGAGTTTAATTTATTTTTTGTGTGTGACCAAACATCCATTGTTGGGTTTATTTTAATTCTAGTGGACAGACAGTACTGTTCTGTCACACATGGGGAGAGTATAAAAATTTTATTTCCTATGGATTTTTTATAGCAATTTTTTTTTCTATTTAATTTATTCTTTTTTTTTTTTAGTAATAACTCAATTCAGAATCGAATTTCAAACTCTGAAAATGGCGTTTATGCGTGTTGGTCGCTAAGTTATAACCCTGTATAGGATTATTTTGGATTCGGTGGACGTTAATTTTTTAACATTATTTAAAAAAAATGAGAAATTTGGAAACAACCCATTTCCACCCAATAACAACCCACAGGTACATAAAACAACCCAACCTTGTTACTCCATTATGGAGAGAAAATAACATCACCTAATGTATACAAATTATGTACAAGGATGTTTTAAAGAGTTTAAAAAAAAAAAAAAAAAAAAAAAATGGTAAAATTTTAAATACGACCCCAATGAAAAAAATTTTTGAGTGACAAAAATTTTCAAATTTCAAATTAAGTTAGGTTAAGTTTTTTAAAAAAATTCTTTAGCAGCAAGCTTCTAGCATAATTTCCAGAAGTCCAGAAGCTTGCCGCTAAAGAATTTTCTTAAAAAAATTAACCTAACTTAATTTTGGTTAACTTTGAACATTTTTTTCACTCAAAAATTTTTTTCAGGGGGGTCGTATTTAAAATTTTAAAATTTTTTTTTTTTTTTTTTTTTTTTAAACTCTTTAAAACATCCTTGTACATAATTTGTATACATTAGGTGATGTTATTTTCTCTCCATAATGGAGTAACAAGGTTGGGTTGTTATTATGTACCTGTGGGTTGTTATTGGGTGGAAATGAATTTCTCATTTTTTTTAAATAATTTAAAAATTACTCCACCAATCCAAATTTGGTCTGGAACATCAAAAACAACCCCAAAACATGAATAAAATGTTTTTTTCTGCACAATGGGATCATTTTTTATATTTGGAAGGTGGTTGAATTATGTGCCCTATGGGTTGTTTACTGTGGGTTCACACTTTGGTTGGTACCTGTGTGTTGGTGGTTGCATGAAACTTCACCAAATTACTTCTGTAAACTGAGAAAGGATCGGTTTCATAGGAATTCATTTAATATTGACATATTTTTCACTTGTCTTCATGTGATGTAAGCAGAAAGCAAACCAAAAAAGTGGCAAAATGTGCATCAAATTTTCGAAGATTTTTGGAAAATTTTAAAAATTTCCCAAAAATCAGTAAATCAATATATATTGATGATAATGCATATATACACTTAAAAAACATGTATATACATGGTGAAACACTTACTTGGCGTCAAACTCTCACATACGGTGAAATACAGGATGGGTTTTTTTTTTGTGTGGAAAATGTGGTGGGTTTTTTTTTCTGTGGACAGACTATATATATATAGTATATTATAATATATATATATTATATATATAGCGTATAGAGTATAGTGTATATATATAGTATATATATAGTATATAGTATATTATATATATATAATATATATATATAATACCTATTTATATATATATATATAGGTATATGATATGATATAATATATATTATATTATATATATATATGTATATTATAGTATTAATGATAATAATATATATAATATATATATATATAGTATATAATATATGATTTACCTATTATATATATATATATTATAAATACTATATATACTATATATATATGATATATATCTATTTATTGATTTATTATTTATTATTATACATTCATTTGTCCCGCTTGCGCGGGGTGTGGTGCGTACAGCTCCCTCATTCACTACCCTCTCCTCATCTCGCCAATCACCCACCTCCTCCACCCCATCTAATCACATCGCCAACACCCTAGCCGGCTCTTCCTCCGCTGCCCTCCCTCCTCCACGCATCTCCTTTGAGTTCATCCATCACGCTCCTTCTTGTCCTCTCCTCCTTCCTTCCTTCTAATCCACCTCGCGCTCCAAACTCTTCTATAACCATGCTCTGTTCCTCCATGTCTCACTGATAATGCCCATACCAGTCTTAGACATTCCCTCTCCGCTTCCCCGAGACCAGTTTCCTCCATATCACATCTCTCCCTCACCACCTTATTCCTAATCCTCTCCCTTCTACTGACCCCACAAACCGCTCCGACCCCTTCATCTCAAATACTTCCAACTTTTCCTGGACCTGGCATTCAAGCCCCACGTTTCACACCCATACAACACCGCTGTCACAGATTTTCCTCAAACATACTTTACTGTTAGACTTTCTGTGATAGATCCCCCTTTCCAAATTAGAGAGAAGCTCTCATTCCTTCACCTATTCTATGCTCTATCTCCTCTTCATCCCTCCCCCCTTCCCACCCATCCCTAAATATCTAAAAATCTTTAATTCTTCCAATACTAACCCCCTACTCTAACCTCTAACACCTCCCCCTCTACACTCTCCTCCTCCTCAAAAAACTAACACTTTACTCTTACCTGGCTTTATTTTAAAGCCCCTTTTGTTCACACATTCTCTCAAACTCCTCACCAAATAACCTCAGCCCTTCCCGCGCCTTTCGCCACTAGGGCAGTATCATCCGCCAACAGTATCATGTTCACTTCCTTTCTTTCAATCATTCCCATTCATCAATTCCACCCCCTCCCCTCCCTCATTCCTCTCCAAACACTCTCCATAAACAGATTGAATAGCCACGGCGATCATACACACTGCCTCAATCCACACACATCCCAAACATTCTCATCTCCCCTCCTACACTCTCACACATGTAAACATTCTAAACTATTCCTATAAAAAGCCCAAATACCTCCCTAAAATACCCCCCACCCCATTTTCCTCACACCCTCCATAATTCACCCATCTTCACTCTATCATATGCTTCTCATAAATCTAAACACCCATACACTTTCCTTTCCTCTCTATACTTTTTCCACAAGCATCTTTAATGTAACACTTGATCCACACACCCTCTTCCCTCCTTAATCCTCCTTGTTCTTCCCCATTCTCCCTTTTCCTAAACCTCTTACTCTCCTCAATCAGTATTCTTCGTACACTTCCCTACCACACTTAAAAGACAAATACCTCTCTATATTTCCCACATTCCATCCTATCCCCTTCCCTTATCAGAGGACAACAAACCACGCATCTCCCAATCCTGTGGTACCTCACCCCTCCTCCAACATATGTTATAACATCTAATATCAGC
Organism: Trachelipus rathkii; assembly: GCA_015478945.1. Classification (NCBI taxonomy): domain Eukaryota; kingdom Metazoa; phylum Arthropoda; class Malacostraca; order Isopoda; family Trachelipodidae; genus Trachelipus; species Trachelipus rathkii. The sequence continues at coordinate 5,520 of JABUQX010013767.1, forward strand.
CATCTCCTCCACCTCTACCTCTTCTGCAAATTCCATTCTACAACCATTCCAGACCTGCGGCACTTCCCTTTTTTTCCTTATTCACAGCCCCTAATAAATTCCTCCATGTATTTCATCCCCCCCTCCTCCCCACTTCTTTCCCATCCTCACCTCTTGCCTTTCTTCCTCCCCTACCCCCCCCCCCTTCATTCAATAGTCCACTAAAGTACTCCCCCACCTCTTCCTCACCCTATCCTCTCCTCCTATCCACTCCCCATCTCCTCCCTTAAACCCTCTCCCCCACCCCTCCTTCTTCTTCCTTTTTTTATTAACTTCTTTCAAAAACATCTTACTCCCCGATTCAAATTTTTCCTCACTCTTCTACACCATTCCCCTTTTGTCTTCTCTTCGCCCTCCATCCGACGCCTCTTTGCTTCCAACTCTAATCTTATATATTCTCCCAACTACTTCTCTCCTACTTCCAAATATCTCTCATACGCCTCCTTCTTTCTTTTTAACACTCCCTCAACTCCTCACTCCACCACTCATTCAACTTCCTTCTCCTTTCCCCAATACTTCTTACGCCGCATACCCTCTAGCCTCTTCACATACTTGCCTCTCTAAATCTCTTCCACTCCCCCTCCACTCCCAATTCCCGTCCCTTCACGTTTCTCCACATGTCCTCCATACCTCTCCTAAACTCCCTCCCACACACTATCTCCTCCAATTTCTCCGCCCTCGTTATTTCCACTCTCCACTTCGCTGCTTTCTCTCTAGCTATCCCCCCTCCTCCTACCCGTAACTTCGCTACCACCAAATAGTGATCCGATATCCCCCTCCCCGCCCCTCTAAATACATTTACATCTAATAATCTACCTCTATCTTTTCCATTTACACACACATAATCTAGTAACGGCCTTCCCCCCCGTTATCTCACTCTTCCATGTATTTATTTATGAATGTCCCTTTTTTTAACCACGTATTCCCCACTATCTTCTCTTTCGACCACAACTCTTAATCAGACTTTTCCTAGCAATTCCTCTCCCCCTACCGCCAAAAGTCTATATTATTCTTCCACCCCACCCTTCCTCACTCCTGCATTCAAATCTCTCCAATAGACAAATTTTTCATTTACCCCAAAAATTTTCCCAACACTCATTCAGCTCCTCCCAAATCTTTCTCTCTCCTCCTCCTCGCTCCATTCACTGGTGCGTACGCACATACAAAAACCCACTTCTCCCCCGAATTTCACTTTTACCTACATTATCCTCGAACTCACCTGGTTACACAATCTCACTTGTCCACATGCTTCTTTCGCTATAACTATTCCACCGCCTTCCCTCGCCCTCACTCTCTCGTTCACCCCCCGAAATCAATACTTGGTATTCTCCAAAAATTCATCTCCCTCTTTCTTTCAACATTTAGTTTCTGTTAATCCCTAGCAACATCCAACCTTTTTTTCCTCAACATCAGCCCTACTTCATCCCTCTTCAAATCCTCGTTAACCCTCTCACATTCATACACCCCACCCTGATTACCACTCTCCTCCCCATCTTTCCCTATTTCTATAAATAACTCCAGGCTGTACGCTTTATGGGAACCCCCACCCTTGGTAGTTCCAACACCCACACACAGGATCACACACACACACAACCCGCTCACCACCACAATATCAACACAAATACGTTAAAATAATGATAACGACACAGTAAAAGGTTAATTAACTTAAAAACTTCCTTAAAGAATCACTTTCCAATAAAAAAGGTTAAATGACAATATACAGTAAAAATATAAAAGGTTATAACCTACACTATCCTCCCCCCTATCCTCCCCCCTACTCCCTCCCTTTTCTTTCCTCTTTAAAATATGCACACGTTAAAAATTTTATTATCTATTAAAAAAAAAGGAAACTTTATTTAATCTTTAAAATTCTTTAAAATCTCTTATATTTACAAATATATATAAAATCGCTTATATTTACAAATATACACTTATATATATTTATTAATTATTCCTTCATATATGTATGCGCAGCAGTGTATAAAGTTATCTGCGTCTTATTACTAAAATTCACGTAGACTATTCTACAAGAGCTATACATATATACATATACATATATATATATATATATATACATATACATATATATACATATATATACACACATACATACATATATATATATACACACATACACATACACACATATACATACATATACACACATATATATATATACATATATACATATATATATATACAGCTATATATAAAAGAAAAAAAAGGACACCAGACTTCAATTGTTTGTTGATATAAATATACTTTTTCTATATCAGGATATACTTCTAAATAAGACGAACTGTAATTTTGAGCATTTATGTGCTGAATAGCGACTGTATATATATATATATATATATATAGCTATATATTATAAAGAATCTCTAAACAGTGATATATACTGTAGGTATATACTATAAAGAATCCCTAAGTGCTACATGAACTATCTTTTATATTCCAGCTTCATAATAATATCCTTTTATGAAATATACTCATTGATGCATATTTTTACTGGTGAGATTTACAATCAGGGTTGCGGAGTCGGAGTCGGAGTCGCGGAGTCGGGGAGTCGGTAGTTTTGAAGAGGGTGGAGTCGGAGTCGGAGTCGGTAATTTTGAAGAGGGTGGAGTCGGAGTCGGTAATTTTCAAGAGGTCGGAGTCGGTAACTTTCAAGATAGAGTTGGAGTCGGAAAATTTTGAACTGACAAAGTTATAAAATGTGACTCTGTGAATGACTTCATCACTTCATGCAAAGTTTATTGACCTTTCGATTCACATCACAAAACTGCAATTCAAAGCTTCGATAGATTTTTTAAACCAGCCCCTTATGTTTCAATTTGGATTATATTTTAATAAATTTCCAACCTTTCACCTTATACCATCTATATTTAAGATAACTGAAGGAATAAAAGACTCCATGGTACGAAGAGAAATTTCCTCATTGACAATGATTCTACTAGCTGTTGTTTATATTGATCCAATCTACAGGGTAAGCTAACTGAAGAACAACAACAAAAAGCTAAATTGCCCTTTGCAATGTGGCCATTTGTATTAAAGGGTTGCAGGAAGTACAAGAAGAAAAGGATACTCTAAACATTTGGGTAAGTGATGAAACTAACAACATCTCCGTTACTCCTTCTCAGTCATTCTTCAGATAAAGTTCAGAAGATTTAATATGAAAACTCTAGATATTGAAGAGCTTAGTCCAAAGCGTCGATTGGTTCAAGAAAAGGTCAAGGTCCTTCCTAATCCTTGTATACAATATTCCATAAACTTTAAATAAAATTTCTTTGTTGCACTGAAAGAAAGTTGAAAAAATTGATGTAACTTCGAAGAGTATCAAGACATTGTACAAGAAGCTTAAATTGCTGTTACTGCTCTAACCTCCAACGCAAGTTAGCGTGGAACTGTTTTTTCTGCTCTTCGCATTATAAAATCAGACCAAAGAGGAAATGAAGGAGAATCTGGCAGATGCTATTCTATTTTTAGAACTAATCATTCAATGAGTAGATGATTTTAGATGTAAGTTCATGTAACTAAGCCGGTTGTCGCGAATCAAGCAACCTTACACAGCGTTATATCATATATTATATATTATATTATGTTATATATTATATATTATATATAATATTATATATATATATATATATATATATATATATATATATATATATATCCGTAAGACCCTTCCTAAATTATTTAAGTTATCAAATTTTTTTGATGGCTTAAGTCTCTATAATAATTATTAATCAATAATAAAAATAATAGGTTAATCATAAAAGCAAATTAAGAAGTATATGTTTATTAATAGAAATGAGAAACATATTTGTAGTTTGGTGAAGATTTCTTAGTTGAAGTGGCTGTTGTTCCATATATGATTATCATATATATTATAATAATATATAATTATATATATATACTATTATATTATATATTTATATATATATATATATATTATTATATATATTTATATATAATATATATCGTATATAATATTATATATATATATATATATAATATATAATATATTATATATTATTATATATTATTATATATTATATATAGTAATATATATAGTATACTATATATATATAATATATATATATATATTATATATATATATATATATAATATATATTATATATATAATATAATATTATAATATAATATATAATATATATAATCGGTATATATATAATATTATATATTTATATATATTATATATATATATATATATATATATATATGATATATATATATATATATATATAATATATATTATATATTATATATATATATATATTCTTCTTTTCTTCCTTTCCAGGAAGATTCTTCATAAACCTGTCAGCCGCGCAAGCATCTCTCTCCAGACGTCCCTCTCCAGCACTATTTCCTCTTCTCTTCAGCGCTCTCGTATTTGTAGCTGACAATCTTTCAGAGAGTTC
>JABUQX010013767.1:15000-30382 GCA_015478945.1 Trachelipus rathkii
AAGTCAAATTGACGAAAATCTAGAAAGGAAATATTAGAACAAATGCATGAAAAATTGTTATACTGCAAGGTTTGTTTTCTGGTAACTGAAGAACAGATGAAATTTGATCATGTTGAATAAAATTATTAAATGTTAAACTAGCTGGTGAATTAAAAAAAATTTGACACTCTCTTTAAAGATTCAAATATGCCATTGCTAAGCCCTCACCAGCCTCCTTCAAACACTTCCATTGGAGACCCTCCAACCACTCCAATCCCTAGTGACTCGGGTGATGTTAAAAATTCAACGTCAGAAAGCTTTGGTCCAAAGTCTGTTTCATCTATAAATCAGGTAATTATAAAATTGGTAATTTTTATAAATTCTATTTTTGTAGTTTGTCAGTATTTTTTTTATGTTCTTTAACTTATTAAACTAGGCCTAGTTGGGAATTTGATTTCTAAATATTTTGCTGAATAATCGGATTAAAATTGTTTAATAATTTAAATTTAAACTCATGTTAAAGTTTTTTCACTAATTTATATTTCTGTAAAAATTCAGAGCATGTCTCCTTATCCTGGGAGTGTAGAAGGGCCCAAACCAAATTGTTCTGGTGAAAGTACAAATGCAGATGCAACTGCAGCCAATTGCTTAGATGGAAATCGTATCAACATGTCCACTCCACTTCCTAATGGTGGACAGGTGATGAGTGGAGCAAACCCACCTCATTCTTTAGCAGTTGGACTTCGTAAACCTGCTTTACCAGGTTCTGAATATGATTAATATGAAAAATAACATCCAAGTATAAAGTGACTTATCACTCTTAGTCAGGGTATGATATGGCAAAGTCTAATACAGAAGTCATAAGGATATGAACTATTCACAATAAATTTATATAATCAAAATTCTACTATCTTATATCTTGTATGATACTGAACCTAATCATATATATATATATATATATATAATAGATAAGACTTAATATATATATATCAAATAAAGCTGTATCCAAATAACAGAATTGTACAAAAATAAACATAACAATTTAATAATAAATAACAAATGTGGAAAGTCATATAATATATAAGGTTCAGACAATTGCTATGGGCAAACTAGGTCAACTATATTTTTCCCTCTAATATGGAAGGAGGCAATAATTATCTAACTCAAACTAAGAAAAAGCCCAAACAGGTCTTACCCTACTGACCATTCTCTATTATAATAATGAATTTTTTGTAAAGCCTCTTCCACAATATTAAAAATAAAGAATAATAGAAAATGTTTGTAAAAATATGGACTATTATTCAAACAAATCACAATTATCTGTTATAATGAACGAATGTTCTCGATCTCCATCAGGCAAAATACCGCCGAGACACTCTCTTCACCGACGCTACCAAATTAACGAGAGTCAGACCACTTCAAATGGAACAGTATCTTTTTCCACTCTCTCAACAGGAAAAGACATAAGTTTATAGTCTCTGTAGAGTTTATAGAATAATGGAAAGGATCCGTAAGAACTTACAATCACACACTTAAAAGGAGGTTAGTATAAGAAATGAACTTATGGCACTTTATAAAGACAGTAAACACAAAAAAGTGCGGTTATTTTTTACTTTGTATTCGTTGAGGAATAGTGATTTACTTTATCTGATATATTAAACAAGTTTTGAAATCTTTCCACTTAAGCACGAACTCTTTAAAAACACTCGTCTCTCTTATGATGAACAATTTAGAGGAAGTAAAAAATAATCTTAAGTATGTTTTGTTTATTTCAGTTCCATTTTAGCTTCAATTTCCTGAATCTTCAAGGAGTTGAGCCTTTCCTTATACCTTAAATATTCCATAATTGTCATATTATTATCATTATTATTAATTATTTTAATTATTATATTTATTATTATTATCCTAAATAATATACTATTATATTATTATATATATTATTAATTATTATTATATTATTTAATTATTATTATTATTAAATAATAGTATTCTAATTATTATAATAAGTAGTAGTAGTAGTAGTTATTAGTACTAGTATTTATTAGTATTTATTAGTAAAGGATTGTAATAAGTCCCAGTTATAGTCGCCGTATATTAATTATAAGTAGTAGTAATTGTATTATTAATAATCACTACTTAAATGATGATAATTAGAATATTATTATTGTTATTAAGTAATATTATATAGTATAAGTAATATTATAAAACTACAAGGAAATGATAATAGTAGTAATAGTATTTTAGATATTACTACCAGTTATAGTGTTGTATGTTTTATGTTATTCTCATCATTATAATAATTTCCATTATTGCAACAATAGCGCACAATAAACGCACTTAAAGGAAGCTTCGAAAATAAATAAGAGAGTAAATATACTAACGAAAGCGACAAAATTAAAATAATGTGCTACTTTAATTATCTAGGGATGCGACTATTATTAACTCGGGATATGACTGTAACTATTCGAATTAAAGTTGAGTAATGTATCCATAGCTCCAGAGATTATCAGGCATAAGGTCATACTTCGTGAGAAATGATCGATATACCATTGGGTTTCTCTCATACTCCAGTATGTTTTTGCACATCTATCATAAAGAAAAGATAACATCAGGAACAATTAAGCCATTACAACTTATCATTTCTATTTAATTAAGTATGATATAGAGAGAGCAAATAAGCACCTACACAAAACATTCTGGAGCTATACCCCTTAAAAAACGGCACAGAGAGAAAAAAGGGCAACCATACGTCAATTTATCGCATCCTTCTTGAGAAAGCACAAAAGTAACACACACAATATTCTTGAGTACGACACAAAACACAAGCTCTCCGTATAATATTGAGAGTGCAAAGAAATAAGACTAGAGAGAGTCAAGACATTATCTGTTGATGCGCGTCCCTAAGAAATAGTTAATATTATATATAAGACTACCATACATTTAAAACTGTTAACTGTTAAATAAAAAATATAAGAAAGTAACCCACTCGCTTTTGTTTTCTATTGTAATAATATGAACATGAAATGACTATAGGACTCATACATTTACTTGCGCGTATCTAAAAAGGCCTAAAGGAGTAACGCATTTTAGAAATTCTCTACATATACTCAAAGAAATAAACAAAGACATATAAAAAGAAAATGCCAAGAAGAAAAACACGCACAATCCTCTCTAAATCTATTTATTCTGTTTTACTGTTGTTTCCAGTAACTATTCCTCGAGTAACGCATGCCTTGGAGTAGCTGACCTTTGATTTCTCTCGTTTTAATAGGTTAATACTCCTGGCACCTCTCTCCTCTTAGTCAACCTTCTCTTTAGCTACTTTTGTTTTTATTGTGCACGTCTCTCTTCTCTCTCCTCTCACGTTGTGTTTGGTGGTTCATCACTTCGTCTTTTCGATGTCCCTTGCGAGTAGATTCCCTATCGTCTTCGAGCTTGATTGGTCACTTCCTCTCTCTCCCATCTCAAGTTCTCTCGGTGAGTCGGGGCGGGTTCTCAGTCTCCTCCTCTCATAACAATTACAAATGTAATAACTCAATTCGTTACGTATATATAAGAAATGTCAAGAAAGTACTTGAAATGAGTCGCAGTGATATACGAGACGGAAAGTAAATAAAATTTCACTGAACTGGTAAAGTCATAATAAGCGAAGAGACAATCAGAACCGAGAGCAGAGAACAACTCACTACAAATGCGACAGGTAACATAGGAGCCTGATCCGGAAGCGTATTAGGAAACCATCGCGTACCACAAATAGTCAAATGATTTATACAGAATGAGAAGAGCGTCTTTATCTCATTAATCTAATTTTTAATGCTGTACTCCAATATATTATCCTAGGAATATGAGGGTTCCAATAGATCCCTCAATAATAAAAAACTTGAGGACCCCATACAATTGAATGACGGGACCCGAAACTGAAATAAGTATCTGAGTATTATACAGTACTAGAGAAATGTATAACGAAAGATAAGATATGTAGAAAAAGAAGTCTCATTAGTACTGAATGACACATATAAATAGAGATCATGTATGAGTGTTGTATTAGTCATGCTACCGGTGACAGTAACATAGAATTAGTAAACATGATGTACTTAGCACCTTAATAGTGGTGTTAATTTCTAGTTTTAACCCGTAGAACTTGATTGTGAGGGTTTCAAAACTCTCAAAGATGCAAGAGTGCATGACAGAGAAGATTGAGGAAGGTAAACAAGAAAAAAAAAAGAACATCCAACAATAACGCTATGCGCACAAAGGCTGGAGACATATGAGCATAGGCATGCGATGCTATTATTAGTAGAGCTATATATATATACGAGTACTAACTCATAGAAGGAGCGCGAGAGTATGTAATCACATAGGAAGATAAGAAAGAGTGAAAATGACAAGTCTCAGAATGAACAATAAAGCAATGATCAAATTGATAGGCCGAACCACAACAGCACCCTGAGATTCTGTATCTTTGTAAATACAAATATATAATATATAATATATTAATAGTACTTATCTACCATATATATATATATAAATTTAAGTGTTTTAATCTTATTAATAATATAATATTATATATATATATATATATATAATATATATATCATATATATTATATATATTAATATTAGTATTAATATTTATACTATATAATATAAAATATAAATAATTAAATATATATAATATTTAAATTATATATATATAGTATTAATATATATATATATAATATAATTTATATATATAATAAATAAAATATCTATATATTAAAATTATATAATTAATTAAATTATATTAATTAAATATTATATAGAATTTAACAAGGATGTAGATTCCGATATGAGAGTTTCAGTAACTCTCAAAGTGTTAATACGCGGTATCATTAGTCACTTATTTACATTTCACCACTTTTATCTCCTTATTAACTCTTATATGTGATTTAAGTGTTATTATTAATTTTATGCTCTGGCGCTCGATCGAGAAACACCCCAATTTATTACCCAAAATAAACATGACTGTGTACAAATTATGAAAGTATCAGTCTAACATTGATCAAGGTGCCATATAAACAGATTCTCAACTCTTTACCAAACACTTTCAATACTAGCTCCGGATCAGTGCACTGGCTTCGGTCATGTAGCTTACTACGTCACTGATAACTTATAACAAATCTAAAGTGAATTCTAATTATAATCACACTTACACTCTGTCCATGATGCAACTCCTGCAAATTATTCATCCTAAGCTACACGAGCTATTTCCAAGTTTGAGAGAGAGGGCTCAATCACCCATCTACACTACTTGAACAGGGTGTGCTTTTCAGTGGGAAACCCCCTTTAGGGGGGACCCTGGCACTCTTTGAGAGTTTGAAACCCTTACAAATAAAAGGAAAATCGATAGACGTTTTCATGACGACCATGCACAATAAAAAAACTACACTAGTAAGTAAGTCTAAGCATTGATTTACTAACTCTGTACGCAGCTAGTCCAAGGAGCAGAACCATAAGACAAACTAAACAATTGACTCATTAATTGCCTTTCAAGCTTATTGAAACTCTTTTCTTCCATCTTCTTTTCGTCCCTTCTCTGTCAATGTATCTAGGTGCTTTTTCAGTTGGGATTCTAACTACCGCCACGGGTGGAAGTCCCAGGTTTATTGAAAGGTCTTATGGAATCCCATCAATTCGAGATCTTAACAGCATAAAACATATAACATATAAAGACAACCGTATCCATTAAATGATCATCTATTTGAACCGAGAAAAGCCATAAAAATTATTCAAATCGAGCTTACCGAGGATCAGTGCATTCCAGCTTCACGATTACAGGCTTAGGCCTCACCAAGCTACTGGATTCATGTGCTCCTGCCACGACTAATAACCATCAGGATTCTATTCATCACCCTCTTCAATAGCGCCTCAATCAATTTATCAATCCATTCTACGAGCATAAACAGTAAATTTATTAGGGGCTTCATAAACCAAACCCTCTACACCTTTGAATGGGGTGACCAATATTCATCGAAAACCAGGAATGTTATCATACTCAGGAGACATCAAGAAACCTCATATATAAACACACCAAATAACACTAAACCTGCATCAACAATAAAAACAAAAAAATGAGTAGCAAATATCAATAAGCTAAGGGTAGCCAGAAGTAACCTTAATAATATAACTCAAAGTGGGAAGTTATGCTCCTTATTTCATAGGTGAATAATGTAAGTAATCTCATAAGAATGAAACGGCGAGCAAACCAAATAACATCAGTCAATAAGAAAACCACATATAACATTACAAAGTATATATGGGATGACTGTCTAATTTTTCCAATGTTTTTCCTAGAGTTTTTTATTAAAAAACACGAAAAAAAAATGGAAAAAGCTTTGGGAAGGATTTTTTTGCAGCATATTCATAAAAAAAGAGTAAAATCATTTAAACAAAAAAAAAAAAGAATTTATCTTTAATAAAAAAAAACCCGCATTCAAAATATCCGTGAAAAAATGAAACAAACCTTTCCTAGAGATACACGAGAGCACTTAAATTTGCGTACGAACAATAAAACAACATTGAAAACATGGATTCCCAGAAGAGCGCAAAAAATCTTGGTGAGCGCGAAACTACATCATCGAGACTGCAGAAATTGATAATAAGAAGTCAAAAAAAAAATAATGCAATGTGTATCTATAATCTTTCCTGAATTTCAACATATGTCAAATCAAAAACATCTGAGACTAAGGTAAACCCCCTGCCTTGAAAGATAGGAGCAGATGAACCCTATAATAATAACTATAATAAATTATATAATTATATAGAATAATAAAAATATAATAATAATATTATAATTATAATAAAATAAATAATAATATAAATAATAATAATATAATTATTAAATATATAATATTAGTAATAAATATTATTAAATATATATAAGTAAAATATATATAGTATAATATAATTATAAAGTAAATAATAAATATATAATAATTATTAATATAAAATTAATAATTATATTCACAGAAAAGAACTGAAACAACACATGATAGTTCCAACTAAACTGATTTGAGAAGATAGTATGAAACTTCTGCAGACCCATAAGAGTTTGAGGCATGACTCAATGTTAGGGTCCGTGGTGGTGGGGCGTTGATGTCAAAAAATAAACCATTAAATAAAGAAGAAAAAAGAGAGATGCTCAAGGCGAATGAGATGAAGTAGTGTAAATACACCTTCAACCGAGACCACTAAATATCACCTATAGCAAAAATTGGGGAAATATCTTAACCACATTGAAAGGCTAGCACATAAATAAGCATCAGACTTTAAATGACATAATTGACTCTCCGAATGGAAGAGGTGTTGCATTTTTCAGTTTAAAAGCCTTTAAGACAATATAATAACATATTAAGATATATATAAATATAATATAATGATATAATATTAAATAATATAATAATAAATTATAATAATTAATAATAAATTAATATAATTAAATAATAATAATAATAATAAATTAAATAATATATATATATTATAAATTCAATATATAATTAAATTATTATAATTAATATATATATATAATAATTATAATAAAATATAACAATTTATATTTAACTATATACATATATATATTATAGAAATACTATAATATATATATATATAGCTTGGAAATTTTGTTTCATCTAAATACGAGTATTATAGATTTTATACTTTAATTTATTATACGCCAAACTAGTAAAAAATTATTTTCACACCAACTTTTGCGTAGATCAGCTAAGGAACCTGTCATTTGACGATTGGTAAGTATCAAAGAGAACGTTGCTAATTTTGTAAATAATATTTAATGCTAAAACATTGTTCGACTTTAACATTGTTCAAATACGAGCCGTAAAACTTTTACTTAAGTCCATACTACAAAACATCAGAAAATTTAGAGTATTTGAATTTAATTAAAAACCTTGAAACGCATTTAAGTATTGAATGAAAGCTTTAAAGTTTTATATATATCTCCTTACGAGAAAACGACGAGTAAGGCTGCAAATGATCAGAATAAGCTAAACAGTACTAAATGCATTCAAGGTTAATCAATAAATAAACTAAACCTAAAGTTTTTAAACCTAAATTTAACTGTGTTATAAAAAATCTAGTGTGATTGCAATATAATTCTTATCTTAACTAAAAGAATTTAAGCATAAGCGCCTTAATGAATTACCATCGATCAAAGCGTCCAAATTAAACTCGATTCGCGAAGCTGAAATTCACAAAAAAGTTAATAAAAATACACTTCTTTAGTTAAAATAAAAAAGTGTTTTTACATCCCACATCAATAATTATAAAAAGAATAATTAATATTAATTATTAGATTTATGATATGTATCCACTAGATAATAACTTAAAATAATTTAAACTGTAACACAAATATAAATACAAATAACACAATATTTCACGTTATATGTAATAAATATATATATGAAAACGAATATTATATATATATACTATATATTAATATAATAATAATATAGTATATATAAAAAGTTAGATAATAATAAATATATACAATAATATATAAATTTAAAATCAGTATAAAATATATTATAATAAGTCATTTAAATATTAATATATATCACCTATGTAAAATTATATAAATACTTAAAAATTTATCAGTATAAAATTAGTAATTATATATATATATATATATATATCAATATGATATAGAATTATACATATATATATATCTAAAAAATATATAACAGTTATACTACAAGAACTTAAATATGCCAATGATATTAATCAATCTTAAGGGATATATATATAGTGGATGAATAATTGAAATTATTATTTAATAACGAAATCCAATGTTTCATTATTAAATATATATATAATATATATTATTATAAACATTATTAACATTATATAAGTTATATATAATATATATAATATATAAATATATATTGTACTTTCATATCTTACAGACACACCTCCAGAATCAAATAAACGCTATTAGGTGGACCCTGAAGATATCAGCTGCTGGCCATGAAAACCTCTCAAAACCTCGCGAGCAAAACACGAACTATAATCGTACTTAAATTAATTCACATAACCTAGAAAAATATGATAGCACAATAACAATACTACTAATAATAAAACTGACCAGTTGCCCGAAGATGTTTCTATCGCGAGATATTCAGCTCGTAAAATCCTTACACTATAAATAGTAGCACAATACCACACGACAACCGATGACTTATCAACTGTAAATTTAGAGAATATAATAAGTGAACATTAACTCCCAATCAACATTAAACGAGAGACTAGACACTTCGGGAGAAAACTTGATTTGCAAGCTCCCCTTGCCAAGACCGGGCCTTTACTCTTAGGTATAACAGACTGTGAAAATTCATTCTTAGTATTCCTGTAAAGATAGAAAGAGGTTTTCCTCTAATGCACCGACAGAAAAAGCGCGAGAGACACCCTTCTCATACGTTAAGTTGCTGCACACCTTATTGCTAATAGGTAGAAGCTAATTAGTCGTAATTAATTGCGATTCTTTCACTATCACAGATAGCCTTCTAACCAGCCACTGCCAAAACTCAAACACATGATTGATATAAGATGCACACTCCAATACCTTCACCGCGAGAAATCTATCCATCAAATTATATAACCTAACAACATAGGCTTATAGTAGAGCAAGCATCATCATAACCACAATCATCTAGCAGAAATTCGAAAAAACAACACAAGCCTATTCTACCTAACACGCGCAAGTATAACCCCTAATGTCTAAGACAAATAAGACGAAAAAGATTATTTTTATAAAGTCAAACTCACACTAACTCAAACTAAATCTAATCTTTCTCACTTTGCAGTTGATTTACTCTAACAACGATAAGCCCTCTCAAATGAGAGAAAGGATTTTGAAAACGTAAACTGCAACGTATTTCATTGGTTCTATTATACGATTGAGGAGTCCTACAAATAAAGAGCTTGAGATAATTAGATCTCCCTATTATTTTACAAATCTCTAATCCTTCTTTTAGAATAACTCTACTTATGATGCTTCTTCTCTCTGTTCTCCTATAGTAGAAGAGCACTCAGATAAGAGAGAGGTAATTCCCGCCATTGACCCTCTGAGCGGTATCTCCTATTGCCTTCTCAAAATATGTAATATGTGGAGTAGACTGACCTCTCCCGACGACACTCGATAATCACCAGTTCCGTGCATAGTTCCTCAATAGAATCTACTTGAACTTCTTGTCGAATACCAGCCCGCTTCCCCCAACTTGCAAGTGACCTTGACAGGCAATTCAATCCTATCTCCATAATCCATAGAGTCCAATTCTATCGGTCTAGCAGAGACCGCTAGTATTAACTGATTAGAGATCACAATGTCGATTCATTGTACAATGTGGTGTTTGCAACAATAGCCTCAGAAAGGTATCTGGCAACATATTAACGGTGAGTGAGTAAACAATTTATCTACCTGACCTTTCTCATCTAGTACATGAGGAGAATATATAGTTGCAATTGTGATTTTCAGGCGTTTTAATAAGGCGTTGGCTTATCAGTCTGGTCCTCTTTCTATGAGGACGAGTGAGTTCATTTACGCAGGTTTACACTGAACCTGGACCCATTACAAGAAAGGAGGAAAAAATCCTCTTCAAAGACTTAATTAGAAAAAACCAGTGATAATCCTGAACAAGAACTTCTAAGAAAATTAGGTACTTCAACGATACTGATCTGTACCTTCCTTTTATTCTATCGAATGCTAGAGCAAAGTCCCAACTGAGGTGGCTGGGTTTTTATCCAAGTAGATCACTGTTTGACCTACCGCTTAATAAATCAATCCCTCATGTACTTCTCTCTAGTTGTATATATACTAAGAAGCAGTTCTTCCTGCTTAAAATTTCATTCAGACCACGCACCAACAAAAGACACTGTCCCAATAATCAACCACTCTAGTAAACTATACAAGGCAACAGAAATAAACATATTATCTGCTTGTAAAACTAGAATTTTAAATACAACACTCATGCACTTAAAACGAACCGACCTACTATCCCCACATTCGTCATTTGAAGTGAATGGCCACAAGAGTCCCTCGAATCTACCAGAAGCGAGATCGCGCCAAGAGGTAAACCTTGGGTTCCTTTATGTCATATAATGGTCTATCTCAGTTTGATCTGTTAGCCTACCTACGTCTTTGAAAAACGAATCAGCTTCTCTGATACGTAGTATGTTAAAAATATTATATCAAAGACACAATTGTCAGTACCCCGTATCTCAAGACAGCATCTCACGAAGAAAGAAGCACACGATAAAGAAGGACCAGTAATCGTTAACGCATGTTCTGGTCCTAATAGAACATGATGTATATGTATATCATCGAGAATGTCTATGTTGAGAGTATACTCTGATAGACATGGACAAGTAATCCTCGCCCCCAATTCAGAGCGAACAAAGTCACTAAAGAACGATGGCTTAAAAACATTAAGAGCCTGTTCTCGACAACTCAGAGTAGGTTATGTGGAATATAAAAAATTCGGTAAGGAAATGCCATGTTATTACAATACATACTTTACTACGTATATTAGACACATAATATGTCATCGTGTACTCCACTGATATATGATCGATTTTAGTGGAGAGTTAATCTTTTAATTTATGCGAGAACAATAATTATTTATGAATCTTTCACTTCACCAAAAACTTTCATTCCTCTTAGACGAAAATATAAGATATAATCTTAGATTTGAAAAAGCCCATAATTTCATAAAATAATCTATATGATAGCTACTACTTAATTTTAAATTTATAAACAAAGAGTTATAATTGCAAAAGTATACAAATTATTAAAGTCTCACCCTTTGAACATGCGGGTAAATAAGAAAAATTCTAAATTAGTTATTGGCCACTTAATTTGAATAACATAGTAATACTAACAGAGATTATTTAGTACTATTCACATAATTTGAGATCTAATTTTATGTTTGCGTCTTCTGTCTCAGTAGAGTATTACCTTTTATGATTTCGCGCGATCCTTTTTTTCAATAAATAAACAGGCTTTGTCGCGAACATTTGTGAATCGCTTCAACGTCATCAAAATATAAGTAGAGTGTAATAGTTCGCTTAAGGAATGGGTGATCCCCAGATAAAAATTCAAATAAGTCGGCCTCCATGGGTGAAAGTGCCAAAATGAAGCCATGGGATATTGTTTAACGTTATTGAGGCGCCTGAAATAAGTATATCACTCTTAAAGCTAACTTTAAATCACACCGAATGTATTTCTTCAGGTAAAGAAAAAAAAACATTTGTACATAAGTATATATATATAAGTATTTGAATTATACACTTTAGGCTTTTAAATCTTATATATAATATTAAAATAGTAAGTTATGAATCACCGAATAACTTTATAATCACCCTATAATATATATATATAGATCAACTTTTGTGATTACAATTCACGATAGGAGGAGAGATATAACATAAGTTGTGTCAAGTATCCAAGGATGTATGCTTTTAAAAGTACCATACCTCTCACTGGGGACGTTTCTTTAGGGTACCTGGTCTGTTCTCAGCATCCACCTAATATATATATCTTCTAAGAAAATGCTCAGTCATGCTCAATCAGATTTTCGCGAGTGATTTGCAGCGAGCGTCTATGCAACTCCACCTACATTACTGTGTGAGTAACTACTTAAAAGGAGGACCTTAAAATGATATGCTTTCAGATTATTATACAGTCTTATATCACTGTGTAATTATTTATTATTCACTTAATTTATTATATTAATTAATTTATATTATACATTAATCACTTATCTAGTTATTGATGTATTTAATCACTATGAATATAATTTAAATTACTTAATATTATAGTGTAATGTTGTTAACGTATAATCGTCATTCGTTAATTCTAGGTAATCGCAATATATTTTTTCCACCAGTGATATCTTCAATAACTTTGCCGGATGAGCGTTGCGACAGAGTGAGAGAGAGATATATATATATATACACCACGAAAACGTATATATATATATTCTATTAATTTTAATATATAATGTATATATATATATATATATATAGATAATATAATATATATATATAATAAATATATATTATTAAGTATATATATATAATTATGGTACATGGAAGGTCAAGAATAAATGGAGCAGAGATAGAGGCGAGAGTTGATGATCGTATTTAGAAAGGGCAAATGATTTGCTCGCTGTACTGAAACAAAGATGAAAGGAAACGTGAAAATAAGTGGTGTGATGTGAAACGTGTATGGTCTGGTGTGGAAAGGAATGAGCAGAGGAAGAGAAGAATTGCACATTTGATGATGACCTGTGGTAGCGAAGCTAGGTAGACTTGATTGTGTGGCCTAGAATCCTAATGGTTAATATTTAAGTTTGAAAAGGTCAAGGAGTGGGTTGTGACGTATGGTCCATTCTGAGGGAACGTTGAAAAGACGAGTTACTATTTTGCGGAATAACTGAATGATGTCTGATGGGTGAGTAGGGACTTCAGATGATAGTTTGGGGGGACCTGAATGGTTGATAGGTGATCAAAAAAGGGATGGTATAGACGGGTGGTTTTGGGTGGCGGAAGAGAAATCGGAGAAATGGTAGGCCAGTGAGATCTCTGGAAAGAGAGTATGTTGGTAAGAATACTTCTTTAAACACAAGAGTATCCAAAGTATACTAGAGTTGGGTAAGGTAGAGAAGGTCATCGAGTAAAAGTATAATTGAATTTAGTGTGGTGAAGTAAGATAGATGTTGAAGTATGTGTGGATGTTCAAAGTCAGTTAGGGGTTTAGAATGGATTAAATCGATCAATATGTCTGGTCTATGTAAAATAAGTAGTGGGGGCTGGAATGGAGAGGAAGGTATACGAAAGGGAAGTAGGTAAAATTAAGAGTGAGAAGTTAAGTGAGCAAGACAAAGAAGGTGAAGTATGTTAAGAGCGCGTTCGTAGTAAAACGGTGAGATGTGAACAATTGTAAATACTGATACAAATCTGGGCAATGAAGGAAGCAATTGTTAGGTGCGAAGGAAAGTATGTGGAGGCGCTAAAGTAGGAAGGAAAAATGTTAAACAGTGAATGGTGAATGAAGAGGTATGAAAGCGGTTAAAGATAAAAAGAAGCGTGGTTAAACGTACTAAAAGCAAATGATGAAGACTCACCGGAATTATATGGAAATATATTAGGGGAAGAAAAAAATACTAAAATGTTAATATACTAGGAGAAAACAAGAGGTAAATGAACGTTTTGGAAGGAGAAATGAAGGGGAGAGTCATCGACATTAGGAAGCTTTTCTGGAAGGAAAGCGCGAAAGGTGAGAAGAGAATACAAGGGGAAAAAATCCTAAAAAATGAATAGGGATGGTGCTTGTAACTGATGAAGTAGGTGAGAGGAGGTGGAGGAACATATCGAGAACTGCACAATATTAACATAAATGAATTGAGGTGAATGATAATGTGTGGGTTGATGTGCACGAGAAGGAATGGTTATTTGGGATGAGTGATTAGTGAAGGAAGGAGTAAAGGGGAGAGTGACAAATGTGGCTTAAGTTATAATTGGGCAAATATAGCTGAAATTACTGGTCGAAATGAGCCATGAGCTGTAGGCGAAAGAACGGAGGCGAGAATGGTGATTGGATTGGATTGGAAGTTGTGTAATAAAGCGTTTATATGAGGGTATAAGATGTTCCAAGGGATCTCGAGGAAGCGGTAATAAGTACCCTTGACAATAAGGGTAAGGGAGAAAAAGGGGAATTGTAGAAATATAGGGTATATATTTATGAGTGTGTATGTGTGAGATAAATGCTGTATTTTGGTCGAAAGATGCGTTCGAGTGAACGAAGGACTGATTGGTTGAAGAACAAGGTGCGTCAGGAGTGTAGAGGATGTGGGATCTAACATTTAGAAGAGGCAGAATGATTGAGAAAATGAGGGAGAAAGAAGAATAGCTATTTATAGGTTTAATGGATTTGCAACAGCGTATGATAGTGAAGTTAATAGGATGAAGCTGTTTGGCAAGGGTGTTAGCGATATAGGTGTTGGTGGAGGCTTCTGGATATGGAATCAAAAAGTATGGTATGACGATAGTGAAATGCGTGTAAGAAATAAATGGTGTCAATGTGATTGGTTTAGGATTAATAGCGGAGAAAGACAGGGTTGTGTTATGTCTCTCTTGTTATTTAAATTGTATAAATGGATGGGTTAAGTAAAGAATTCGAAAGTGGGGATGGCAGGAAAATGGTGGTTAGATATGGTGATGAAAGGAGATGAGGGAGGCGCCCTACCTATATAACTCATGCGGGGATGAAATACTTGGGTTCTGTGGGTGTGGCGAAATTCTGAAGAGAAGAGTTTGATGAGGGAATTGGTAGAGATATTTGGCAGGTGTGTAAA
>JABUQX010013768.1:0-17500 GCA_015478945.1 Trachelipus rathkii
TATTCTTAGAATCCATAATGAATAAATGGGAAAACTAAATTAAAATAAACATAAAAAAAAAAAAAAAAAAAAAGGATATAAAATGATATTTTAAAAAGTTGATTGAAAATTTTTTTGACAGTATTAGGTTATTAATATAAGTATGAAATTCGTCAATGTTCTTTGCCTCTCCCTTCCCGCTTTCTTTGAATGACGTGGGAAAATTGACTGGGGGTTTAGATTTAGTGGGGGAGGATATAAGGGAGATATTGATCATGCATCCATGGTGTCAATTGGCAATTCGCTATTTTATTCTGGTGATGTTTATCCTCGAAAATGTTTTTTATATACAGTCTGGACTTTTGCAACCATTTATGATCCAGCCTGTATTAATACATCTTATTCATTTTATAACTGTAATTATGATAATATTTAGCAATTATTCAGATATTATAATTCTGTATTTATTTTTCTAGTATATGATTATATGTTGTAAAATATAGAAATAATAAAAAACATAGCCACCAAAAGCACAGATGATTGTAAATATATAGTTGTGCTTAAAGTTCATACCCAAAAGACGTTGATAAGCATTTCTAGCTGTCTCAGAGGTCAGTGCTACGTTGGTATGTTATTTGATTATATAATGACTCATCCTTTGTAGTAATGTAAAGATAGTAAACTTGACTCTTATTTAACAGTTTACTATCTTGTTGCTGTGGAGGCCATTGACATCCTATTTGTTCCCCCATATTGTTGAAACCTCGTGGACTATACCAGGTAGGTTTCTTTCATACATAGATCTATATGTTGTACTCTTACTTGTCAGAATATAGCTGGACCTAGGTTACAAATTTCATTGTTGTTTATATTGACAGGTTTATGATGTGGCCTCGATTCTCTCCTGTGGCGCTGATCTTCTTATTCTTGCGACTAACATTATAATTGTGGACTTCCATTCAAAGTTGGGCTGATATTCTAATTTTGGACTGAGATCCTGAATTCTTCTTCTTGGTGCGATTATAAGGCTGAGATTCATCCTGAGTCTTTCTTCGTAGAGTTGTTTCGAGGTTTTGATTCTTCCTGAATCTTGCCTCGTGCCAATTGTCGCGTCGGGATTCATCCTGAGTCTTTCCCTTCATCGTATCCATCATATGTAGTAATCATTCTAAATCCTAATTTCAACTTGACCATTCCCCCAGCAAATTCATGTTAAGTCATCATTATTCCAATTGTTGAGTCGATTTCTTGACTCCCTTGATTTTATGCATGAGCAATATTTGGGAGCGTTCGGTTTCCACTCTCATATCTGATCCTAGAGCTGTCTGTGCTCGTGTACATATTTTACACATTGGAACCTTTAACTTTTACTCCGTGTATTCACTGATTCTATTCTATTCAATCATAAACTTTTATTCGTATATTGTTGGTGTAGGACTGTGTGATATATTAACTTTTGTCAGACCTCCCACCATATATTTTGAGCGAGTTTAGTAAAAATAATACTTTTTACTGTGTGTCAATATCCTTTGATCATTTATTATTTTGTTGACATTATTCTTCTTAATCTTCAAGAACTCTATCGGGTTAATCTTCTAGAACTTATCTGATTAAACGTCCAATAGTAATAAACCTTGTTATATGTTATCAAAGTTACAATCCTCTTCGATAGTCATTCAAGTCAGCAGGCAGACGGAGTCCTGAAGACTAACTTACTCCGTTACGGAGAAAACCTAACCTGCTCTGTATTACCCCTGATGGTGTCAGGTGGTTGCTGTGCTGACTTAGAATCCAAACCACCCTTATTTTTGAACATCACAAACCTAACATTGACGTAATCTTCTATAAATCGACCTTCGTAATCTCAAAATTCTTCGACTTTGTTTCTACAAGAAAGAGCGGAGAGAGGTACCTCACCGTCGGGTACACTTGTTGATCCCAGCGTACTTCCTCTCCGCCACATAAATAAATTAAGTGGCGCCCGAACAGGGACTCTGAGTTCCTGCGCTTGCGTGCACTAGGATTATGACTCGCTCACAATCTCATATTCTATTTTTGGGAAAAAGTCATCGATTCTCTTCAATTCTTTTTCAATTAAAGCTATCTTTTTTGTGTACTTTATATTGGACAGATCGCAGAGTTAGTTAGTTTAATAACCCTCCAAACTTGAAATGTCTTTCTTTTGAAACTTACAAAGAAGAATGTCAGAAAACAATCACCAAAAGACTGGATACAAGCAAAGTGCTGATAGCAAAGAGGATTTGACTACGACCAACTCTTTGCAGCTGTTGCTTATAGCATCCACCATTTAGACCAGCATCTGCTGTTGGCATAATAAAAAATGTAGAAACTAATGTGGAAAATAAAAACAGGGTAGAAGTTTCCATCTGACATACCTTTAGTTACCAACTCTGACTTTATCTTTAGCTCCAAACTCTGACAAACCTTTCACTGAGCCTGAGATGAGTTACCTATTAACAAACTCCATAAGAACAGGCTGTAGGAAAAGCAATTGGCTCAAGTAAACGATACAGTCGGTAAGGTTGAACACAAAACGTTCCATGATCAAGGTCAAGGTATTCCACCTAAATTCGATTCCCATTATGTGCATATGCCTAAAAATACCACTTCTTTATATGATCGTGAGTATAAACCTTCCTTAGTTTTCCCAATCTCAACCACGATCAACACCTTTTCTACCATAATCCACCCAGTTATGTAGAAAATTCTAGAAATCAACTTCATTCTAATCCTAATCTTATTCCTAATCCTAAACCTTATTCCTAATTCCTAATCTTATGCATACTCATAATTTTCTTCCTAAACCTCAACTTCTTCCTAATCCCAATCTTCGTCATGATTCTATACCCCCAGTAAATTACTTCACCCACCTAAGTCTCTCTTTAGAACTCCCGATATGGGCAGAGACAATAGAGATTTTCTATCCCCTATCATAGAGGAGAGGCTGACTTTTCTGAAAAGTATAATAAATACGACAGCCACAAGAGACAAATTCCCTTAAATCCATATCCGGAGCACCAGATGTTTTTGACTGATTCTCAGTCGCATCTGGTTGTATTCCACAAGAATATTCCCAACGACTGCCTGTGCCGTCGTATCCTTGACGACGAATGAACCTTCAAGTGATTCGGACCAACTGAAAAAGAGACTTGGACATGCTGGGAAGACATTGTCTTCTTACTCAGTACTCAAGAACTCTTCAGAAGCTTAAGTCGTGGATCCTGGAAAGTTCAAATACGAATCGGAACAAGATCTCTTAGTCTACCTGGCTGTTGAGGCTTATTGCTAGTTACACTACCAAATGCCATCACCAATGGTTAAGACTGCTTTGGTCGACAGCTAGAAGGGCAAAATTTTTAATATTACCGAGAAATCATCAAAATAACGTGGAATACTTCTCTGTACGGATATCTTGTGTGTTTGGATATTCGTGATGAGGACGAAAAGAAAAAAGGAATAACAGAATACAGAGTATCATTGCGCTCACCGTATACCCTAATGAGAGCATCAAAATGTTTGCACTTTGGTAGCGCCTAGCTAGTCAGGCATATCCTGGATACGATATGAGAAGATCATGAATTCCCGATTAGAATAGCTTTCCGCTGTAGTTTACCTCCATATAATTGAAACATTCGTCGTCAATTATATTAAAATGATGGAGTTGGAGGTATAGGTATAGCTCTCTGGAAAATATAGTGAATGTTTCGACTTCCTTAGATAGGGAGAATATCGCTTCCGAATTCCATTTCCCCAAACTAATCCACTGAGATCGAAAATCAACTTATGCCCAAAAGTCCGCGATGAAAGTAACCTAGACGAATCTTTGAATCCGTTATCCGATAAATACGTGCACCCCGGATGGACTGAGGTTTTGCAACACAACGTCGAACAACGAAAACCCAAATCCAAAAATAATCATCGGCAGGCCCCTAAGAAGAAAAGTAGTCCTCAAGAACGAAATAATGGTAGTCGATACTATCGTGACTCCACCAATAGTTACAAGAACCATGATAGTACAGTTCGTCCTGACCATAATTCGAATTCTCGTCCTAAGCCTGATGACCGGAAAAAGGTTTTGTGTAATTACTGTGAAAAAACAGGTCACTCCATGGAGGAGTGTTACAAATATCTGGGAGTATGCAGTTACTGCAAAAAGAAAGGTCACATCAAGGCCAATTGTCGATCTAGGAAGTCTCCTTCCTCTTCTTCCCCGAATATTAGAAAAGTAGTCTGTCCCTTCTGCGGTGGTCCTCACGCTGGGATGAGGTGTTCACACATTAGTGCTCCTCCCCAGTCCCCTAATCCTTACAATGAGCCTTCTTCCCTTAGAACTGTTCCCTTTGAAAGAGTATATTCCCGGTCGTATTCTTCAAATCAATCGACCAATCACAGGCCTCCATCGTCCAAGCAAGTGGAACCATCCCTACCTGCAAGTAAAAGTTTAAACCCTTGCGTTAATGATGAGGTGCGGTATGATCTCCCTTTAAACTCCTGGTCTCCCCGGACTTGAGTCCTCTGGTGGAGAATAACCCTTTAATCGACTCAGTCAATTTGTGGAGGCATAGAAAATTTTAAAACTCTAACCTTATTCCCGAGAAATCTTCAGAACGACCTCCCGTAGAAGGGAATAAACCCTTAAAAAATCCCTTAAGGACGATGGTAGTCCATTGTACTCCTTTCAAGGAGGACCCTCTGATTGTTTCAGTCGCTTTGGTTCCCAACAGCTCTGGCTTCTACGGTTGTATGGTAGACAGTGGGGCTGGAATTAGTTTAATTAGCACTGAAATGACCGAGGGGTACATGAAGAACTTACCCTTACGGCCTTCTGTAGATATACAGGTTAATGCCATCAGTGGTCTGGTCCGAGAACATTCAGTACCTATTGACTTCTACACTGAATGTAATCTGTACTTCCCTGACAGTGATTATGTATCTAAGCCCGTCATTTTGTTGGTAGTTCCCAGGAATTTATGCCAGCTCGCTAGTTTTAGGGGCTGTCGCTTTAAAAGAAAAATGACCTTCTCCCAGACTTAACTACGCGGGAATTCGTTACATTGATCTAATGATTGTATAGGATCCGTAGCTAAGGTGAGAGTGCTAAACATCCCCTTTTAAAAATGCGTCACGGTTGAATTCCAAAAGGTTCCCTCCGTTCCTGTCAGATGGGATGTAAGTTCCTTATCAGAAATCTCTCCTTGGTAGGTTTTCCTCGAGCCCAATGGGATCCGTTGTACCAATTCCTGGTGTATTGGATTTGCGAGATTCGTGTAAGATCGCTCTATTTAATCCTTCCGATACACCTCATTATGTTAGGAAGGGTACTGTAAGGTAGCTTGTGTTCTTTGGAAGAAGAAGATATTCAAATTAATACTAGGCCAGTAGAGGCGAATTCCGAAATCAACTTTAAAGCAGACGTATGGTTCCCCACTAAGTTGGAGGAGGAGTTTTGCTTTGCGGATATTCCTATCTTTGACCTCGAAAAGAAACGATTAATCGCAGTATTAATAAAACATAAATCGGCTCTCAGTTTCGGTGACCACGACGTTGGAGTGGCTACTAATATCACCCACAATATCGAGGTAGAAACTGGTCGACCTGTGAGATTACCAGTACGTCGTTTCCAGGTCCCTTTTCTCAAGAAATAGAAAACATGTCATGAACTGTTGAGCAGGATATTATTAGACCTAGCTAAATCCCTTATTCAGTTCCGTTGTGGTTCCGGTCCCGAAAACCTACGGTAAATACGATTAGTATGATTACCGAAAATTACAATAGTGTTTACTAGACCGATTCCTCCTGTACCTAACCTAATAGATACGATTTATAATATGTACGGTAAATACATATTTTACAACAATAGATCTGGTCCGTGGATATTATCAAGTATCAATGGAGCCCGAAGTGTTGAAAAAACTGCTTTTTCCACCCCCTTTGCACAGTACGAATATTTAAAAATGCCCTTTGGTGTAAAGAATGGTCCAGCTACATTCCAACGTGGGATGATGTTGGCATTGGAAGAATTACCATGGTCCGAGGTTATGATATATTTAGATGATATTATCATTCTCAGTAAAAATATAGATGATCATCTAACCACCTTGGATCGTGTCCTTTCTGCACTAGAGAAAAATGGGTACAAACTTAAACCCAGTAAAACCCGGCTGTGTCGTACTGAGGTGGAATTCTTGGGTCACCATATATCCCGGAAAGGTATACTGCCCCTTCAGAAAAATCTCAAAGGAGCTTTAGAATTTCCTGTCCCCACTACGGTAAAACAATTACGCCAGTTTCTGGGAATGGTAAACTTTTATAGGCGTCATATTCCAGATTGTTCTCAAATCAGTAAGCCTTTATCATGCCAGACTGGTGGTAGATCCATTAAGTGGACGCCGGAGTGTCAGCAGGCCTTTGATCAACTTAAGGAGGCCTTAGTAAATCCCACATTGTTAGGGTTCCCCGATTATAGTCCGGAGGTCTCTCCCATGGAGCTACATGTAGATGCTTCATACCTCGGGGCTGGTGCTTGCCTTTTCCAAATACAAGTGGTGACTGTAAACCAATTGCCTTCATTTCAATGACCTTTAATGGGGCACAAAGGAATTACGGAGTAATTGACAAAGAGTTGAGCTGTCAAATCCCTTAGACCCTTCCTCCGTTGTGTAAAATTCATTATATTTACAGACTATATGCCCCTAATCTATTTACAAAATATGAGCCTTGTTGACAGAACTGAATGAATATGACTTTGAAATCCATCATATATTGGGATCCAAGAATGTCATTGCTGATGCCCTGTCCCGTTCTCCGAAAGATGAGAATATAGAAGTATCATTAGAAAATCCTCCCTCACTAGAATTCATTCCCCCGGGATTTTTTCCAATGGAAATTGCAGGAGGAGGAGATTCTTTATATAAATGTTTTGCTCTTTTCCTGTATGGGTCTGTAGATCGCCATTTGGAAATGAGAGATGTTCTGATCAATGAGTTACAAAAACACCCAATCAAATAAAAATTACAAGTAACCCTATGGTTCAAAAAAGACTCCGATTATTAAAAACTTCCGGTCAATGCCAATACCAAAGTTATCACTGCTTTTACCGAGTCTTAAGTTACGTCACAATATATTATGCCCATTACATTAAACCTTTATATATGGAAATATTATGGTGTGGTGAAACCCTTTACTTAAAATGCTTAACGGGTGTTCACTTATAACTATCTGGGGCTAGTTTAAAACTTTCTAAGGTTTTTTAGTGAATAAACTTATGTCCGACTCCATTGGAGTATGTACCTTAATGAAGACGACCAGTCTTTTAAACTTGTCTCGGTATAAAATGACACACCTGTGTCCTGATACGAAGTAAATAAGCCTGGAGAATAAAGTTGGCTTTGCTTCAGGTTAGAAAATGAAACTTCTGTCGTTCCCTTACTGACTGGAACGTAAATTTAAATTACTTGGCCAAATAAACTTATCGTTACATTGTATCTGATAATTACCTGAAAAAAAAAACTTATTCTATCTTCTTAATCTCTTTAAGTTAAACTTCCTTCATAACTATCTTGTTTCTATAAACAATCGTTTCATCTATCGAGCTTGTTTGAATGTATGCTTTCTAGTGTGCCTGATCGTCAAACACTTACTTTAGGAGACCGAAAAAAAAAAAAAAAAAAAAAAAAAAACCCTGCCTTTACAAATCTTGCATAATTGATCTTTTGTGTCTGGATTCTTCGAGTATGCTTGCAGACTAAATGAAAAATATTAAATAAAAAATCTCAAAAAGTCTTGTGTCACTGAATTCCCTACTTTATTTAACCAAAAATGGTTATATGCATATTGATTAAATATGTATTCATCGAAAGCCTCTACTCTAAAATGATAATATATATATATATATATAATTATAATATATATATAATATATTATGATATATATATATAGAATATTAGTATATATATATATATATATATATATATATATATATATATATATATATATATATATATATATATATATATATATATAATATATATAATATATATATATATACTTTGTATAATAGATTATGTAGCATACATGTACATAATATTATACTGGTTCCACGGTCCAACAGAGCCTGTCATTCTTGACAGTTGGGGCCGGAGGAGCTTTAAAACTTATTTTACAGATTTGTCCCGGTTCCTGAAGGAGATAATAAGATGTTCTCATGACCGACGTATGCCCTGGATGAGTAAACACTCTCTCTTCAAAATAATAGGACCAAATGGATGATGTAATAAGTATAAAATGAAAATAGAAAGAATCAGGAAAAAGACTTCCTAGATTGTTTTTATTTTCGAAAGGGTATATAATAATGGAAAAATTTTCATTATTATTGAGGGATGGAGTGTTTTCGATGAACAAAAATGATTAACTTTCCAAGCCCCTATTTTCTGATTGTATACCTTTATTTTAAAGATACAAATTTTAAATTTTATATAATTAAATTTTTTTTTTAATATATAACTAGTCAGTTTCTCAATAATTAATTTGTACTTCTGATTTCACAAATCAATATGTACAGTTGAGAAATAGGAAGGTGAAAATGACTTAGTTTACTCTACGTCATTTTTTCGCTTCAAGACAGTTATTATGTAGTAAAAATTGATAATCTTAGACTAGGTAATATGCTCATGTTTTTTATAAAATTGGAAATTCCACCATGACTCGATAATTGCCGGATATTTGATGTTTTTCAGGATTGACTCTACATAGTTCAAGACATCTAGAAACATCTCTGTCAGTATCCCAGAGTATCAGGAACAGACGATCCAGTATTCTGCATGCCATTGTTAATGGCCGAGAGATCTTCTGATAGACAATAAAAACTGTTCTGTGTCAGGCCGCACCATATCGTGTTGCGTACCTGTGTTCAATCACCTATAACGTCGATCTTATCTTGAAAAAAAAAAATTATTACTGAGGCTACTGAAAGGTGAATGCCCAATCCCAAGTTACTACTACAGTCCCCTTGGGCAAGATATGTATGTGTCCAACAAAGAACACATTAGTCAGGATTGGGACACCAGTAGGCCAAACACGTTATTGAAGATCCTGTGTTATCATACGAAAAGATGAGGGAACTGTCCATCTACAGTTGAATTGTTAAAAATCCAAATCTCTTATAGAAGCAAATACTAATGGACAGATAATAATACCGTCAGAGAGGCCGACTTAATCGATGGTGGTTATAACAGCATTGTTAAGGGGAAGTACCTATTGTCACCCCTCATATCTATCATATTAACCAGGAAACCTTTTACTTGATTCTTCTTGGTTGTTGGATTATATCAACAAGGAACCCTTTAACTTGATTCTTCTTGTTGTTGGATCCGTTTATTCTTAGAATCCATAATGAATAAATGGGAAAACCTAATTAAAATTAACATAAATAAAAAAAATGGATATAAAATTGTATAAAGTAAAATATTTATTGTAAATTAATTATCGCTTATTTAGAGAGTCCTGAGTATCCTTCCCTGCGCGCTGTTTCTATGCTCTTTGCCTCTTCCCTCCCGTCTTTCTTCTTGAATGACGTGGAAAATTGAGGTGGGGGTTTAGATTTAGTGGGGGAGGATATAAGGGAGATATTGATCATGCATCCATGGTGTAATTGGCAATTCGCTATTTTATTCTGGTGATGTTTATACTCGAAAATGTTTTTATATACAGTCTGGACTTTTGCAACCATTTATGATCCAGCCTGTATTAATACATCTTATTCATTTTATAACTGTAATTATGATAATATTTAGCAATTATTCAGATATTATAATTCTGTATTTATTTTTCTAGTATATGATTATATGTTGTAAAATATAGAACTAATAAAAAAACATAGCCACCAAAAGCACAGATGATTGTAAATATATAGTTGTGCTTAAAGTTCATACCCAAAAGACGTTGATAAGCATTTCTAGCTGTCTCAGAGGTCAGTGCTACATATTTATTTGATTTTATTAATTAATGACTGTAAAATTTTGTAGTAATGTAAAGATAGTAAACTTGACTCTTTGTTACAGTTTACTATCTTGTTGCTTGCTGGAAGGCCATTGACATCCTTATTGTTCCCCATATGTGAAACCCCTCTTGGATATACCAGGGTAGGTTTCTTATCATACATAGATCTATATTGTTGTACTTTACTTGTCAGATATATAGCTGGATAGTAGTGTCCAAATACCAATTGTTGTTTATATTTGACAGGGTTTTAATTGTGGGCTGACATTTTAATTGTGGGCTGATCTTCTTATTCTGGACTACATTTTAATTGTGGACTCCATTCTAAAGTTGGGCTGATTATTCTAATTTTGGACTGAGATCCTGAATTCTTCTTCTTGGTGCGATTATAAGGCTGAGATTCATCCTGAGTCTTTCTTCGTGGAGTTGTTTCGAGGTTTTGATTCTTCCTGAATCTTGCCTCGTGCCAATTGTCGCGTCGGGATTAATCCTGAGTCTTTTCCCTTCATCGTATCCTATCATAGTAGTGATCATTCTAAATCCTACATTTCAACTTGGAACCATTCCCCAGTCAAATTCAGTTAAGTCATCATTTATTCACAATTGTTGAGTCTGGATTTCTTACTCCCTTGATTTTATGCATGAGCAATATTTGGGACGTTACGTGTCACCTCATCATCTGATCCTAGGCTGTCTGTGCTCGTGTACATATTTTACACATTGGAACCTTTAACTTTTACTCCGTGTATTTATTGATTTTATTAATCAATCATAAACTTTTATTCGTATATTGTTGGTGTAGGACTGTTTGTAATATTAAAAACTTGGTCAGATTTCCTTGAATTTTTGAGCGAGTTTAGTAAAAATAATACTTTTTACTGTGTGCCATATCCTTTGATCATTTATTATTTTGTTGACATTTATTCCTTCTTAATCTTCAAAACTCTATCGGAGTTAAGTCTTCTAAACTTATCTGCATTAAACGCTCCAATAGTAATAACCTTGTTTATGTTATCAAAGTTGACAGATTCCTCTTCGATAGTCGATTCAAGTCAGGGCAGGACAGACGGAGTCCGAAGACTAACTTCCCGTTACAGAGAAAACCTAACCTGCTCCGTATTACCCCTGATGGTGTCAGGTGGTTGCTGTGCTGACTAGACATCCAACCACCCTTATTTTAACATCACAAATCCTAACAGAATAATCTTCTATAAAAATCGACCTTCGTAATCTCAAAATTCTTCGACTTTGTTCACAAGAAAGAGCGGAGAGAGTACATCACCGTCCGGTACACTTGTTCATCCCAGCATACCTTCCTCCCGCCCATATATATAATATATATATATATATATAATATATATATTATATATTAATATATATATATATATATATATATTATATATATATATATAATATATATATATATATATTTATATATATATATACATACATACATTCCCCCTGGCCCCCTTATTAGAGGGCCACACCGCCCCCAGAACAGCCGGCCACCGCTCTAGGCGGTCCACCAGTCAAGAATAGCATTACAGCAAAGGTTACGGGTAGCGTCGAGGGCAGGGCACTCCAGAAGTAAGTGCTCTATTGTGCGGATATTACGGACATCTAGTGGCAAATGGGATATAACGCTGTCTAGTTTGATCTGAAATTTATATGCATAAGATTTGCGTGGTGGCCTGATCTGCTCCGGCGAGGTTAATTTGGTTTCTTCGGACAGTTATTCTTCTGTAGGGGAGATGTTTGGGGATGGGGTTTGTAGATTGTATTGGCGATTTGAGATATGTGTTAGTTAATTGGGTATGGATGTGAGAGAGCCAAGACCATTGGGGTGGGAGGAATGTTGTTGTAGATGTCATTATAAAGTTTGACTGGTGAGGAGGGGGGGATTTAGTCTGTGTCGGGAGGGGTTGGAGAGTATTTGGTGGCATGGATGGATTGAGTGTTTTTCTGGAAAAATTGTGTCCCAACCATCTCAAGTGTAGGGATGGGAAGGATGTGTGCTCGTCATGTAAATGCTGGATGGGGGTTGTTTTCGTACATCCAGTGATTATTAATGGCAATGTTTTGTGTAACTTGCAATTTATTTATGTTGGATTGTGAAGTGCTGGGAACCATGCGGGGAGGCATAATTTATATTAGTTCTGGTTGTTTATAAGTGATGGTAAGGGTGTGTTTTCTGTAGCTAAGTTGTGTTGGAGAGATTCGGAGTGTTTAATTCTTGGGTTGAGAAGTAATTTTTGGTCGATGTGGGGGAGAACGTCATATGTGTGTCGTAAGTGAGTCCTAATATTTTTGGTTTTTTTAGGGTGAGGGGTTGTGTTCAAATAGGACTATTGGGTGGAAGAGGATTTGGTGGCGGTCAGTGGTGAGGAGGGTAATGAGGATTTAAGGGGGAAGCTGTCATTCTATTGGTGAGTAGCCAAGTTTCTAATAATTGTAGATATTCTTGGGTGGGGGGCTGTATTTACAAGTGGATGTTTGGAAATGAGACTGATGATGTCGTCTGCGTAAGTGATTAGTTTGGTGATTGGTTGGTAGGTGGGCCAGATTCTGCGTAAAGAGGGTGAGGAGAATGGAGAGAGGAATGCCAGTGGTTACGCCGTTTTGCAGTTTGATGGAGTTGTGGAGAGGTGTTTTATGAGACTTTGGCATATCTAGTTCCGGAAGGAATATTTGAGAGCCACTTTTATCATGTTTCTAGGGGGGATGAAGAATTTTTTGTATAAGGATATATGTGGGGACAGTGTCAAGGCTTTGTTAAGTCGATGGCTTAAGTATGGATCTGTTGAGGATTGGTTGAAGCATTAATAGGTGTTTTGTCTGAGGGAGGGGGGCTTGGTTGAATGGTTTCTTTAAATCCATGTTGAATCTGGCGGAGGGTGATGTGTGGATATTTTTTTATATTAGTTTCTCCAGCAGTTTGCTAATGTGGTGGAGAAGAGAGAGATTGGCGATAGGAGGAGGGGAATTGGGGGTCTTTTTTAGGTTTCAATTTTGGGATAATGAATGCTTGTTCCAGATTGGGGTGTATATAATAAGTGCCAGGATTTCGGTAAAGAATTCTGTGATGAGAAGAATTGCTTTTCCTCCTAGGTGTTTCAAGTGGAAGTTTGAGATTGAGTCCGGTCCTGTTGCTGGTGAATTTTTAAGGGTTTTGATTGTCTCTGATATCATGTTGGTTGTAAAAGGAGGTGGAGGGTTGTGATCTAATTTGAGTTTTGAGTTGTTTTTTTGTTACTCTTTAATGTAATAATATTATATATATAATATATATATTATATATATATATATATATAATATATATATATATATATATATAATATATATATATATATTATAATTAGATATATAATATATAATATCATATATATATATAATATATATAAATAATATATATATATATATAATATATATATATATATATATATATATATAATTTATGTTGAAATTTCAGAAAAAATCCTTCTGCGTTTTTTTTTGTACAACTCTTAGTTTCCACATAAAAATGGCGTACTTCTCAAAATATAATATACATCTATAATAGAAATTTGTAAGTTCGAGAGTAATGAGGTGTATGACTCTAAGATATTTTTTTACTACTAATTATTATCACTCTAACTTAGAAAATTAACAAATTAATGAATTTATAATAATAATTATTATGCCAATTTGCAATGTGCAAAAAAATTGGTTTGATTTTGGAGAAAAATACAAAGAGCGATAAATAACATCTTGAGATATACAATGAAATCAGAAAAAGAATTTATTTGACTAAATACATATGCAATTGGAAAAGCTTCAAATTTTACTAAGAGTTATATAATTTTTTTATTAAAATAAAAAAAAACTCTGAAATAAACTTTCATCATAGCTTTTATCTTCAGCAAATTTGAGTTATTGCAATAAAAATATAATCCATTTGATAAAAAAACCAATAAGGTGAAAACAAGACTCATTACAATTGATAGCACAACAACTGAATTTCCAAACCCATTTTTTTTTGGATTTTGAAATGAAAAAAAATTTTTTCGCGATACTTTTTTTTTTTCTGTTCGGGCGAACTGGATGAAATTTTCAGGGATATGTAATCGGGCAAGATGCATCTTTTTTACTTAGATAATTTTTGTGTATACTCAAAAGAAATTTTTTAAAAAATTTTCGAATTTTTTTTTTTTTGAAAATTTGTTCCAAGAACAAATCAAAAACTAATGCATTTACAAAGAAATGATTTAAGTAAAAAATGTGCATCTCCCCTGACTACATAAGCCCTGAAAATTTTATCCAGTTCGCCCGAACAGAAAAAAATTATCGCAATTTATTTTAAAATCAAAAAAAAATGGTTTGGAAATTGGACAACGCTGAGCACAAAACTCAAAAATCGAAAAATCCTCTTTGATTACTTTTTTAGAGAATAGACCTATCTATGCATATTTCAAGTTTGAAACATTCGGAAAAAATTTGAAGATAGTTTGAAGAATGTCAGAAAAACATAAAATTGAAAATTGAAAAATTCTGAAAGATGACTACAGAAACAGAAAAACACCGGAAATCCAACGTTTTAGAGTGCAAAAAAAGCTACATTTTGGTGTTTATATCAGTCAAAATCGGCTGAGAATTCGAATTTTATGTCCATTTTAGGTGGCTGAAAAGGGCCCGTCGCAGGCTCCAAATTGGTTCTAGCCCTTAAATGCAAGAGTTGAGGAAAATAACCTAAGGCCTGGAGGAAATAAGTCCATTGTTTAAATCTAAATATAATTACTAGTTGACAAAGATGTCATTATCTCTCAGACATATCAAAATTTCAGCAAAGAGCTATATGTAGCTAAACGTTAAAATTCGTAAACTAAACATTAGAATTGCGCTGAATATATAAAGAAAAAAATTACAAAAAGGTGCAGTCAGTGACCAAAGACACTGATTAGTGTGAGCTGCAGCCAGGTACAAGGAAACCATGTTTCAATTGTAATTCGTTTAATCTATTGGAAGAACTGAAACATTAAAAGTCTCAAACTATTAAAAGATACAAATGATTACTATGGTGCCAAGAAGTTGTACTGTAAAAAATGCTAAGAAAGAACCTGAAATATTGGAAATGATTTATAAAGATGTATATACAGATGTACAAAGCTGAAAATAGGATTTTGCAAATACTGACAAAACAACAAGGAAAAGAACTTTCACCAGAAGCAAAAACTAAGGTTAAGCAATTCTTCGAGGATGATGAATTTAATAAAATAGAATTTGCCCAAGAAAGGATAGAATTTCCATTTGAATTGAAGGGGAAAAAGATCATAAGCAGAAGGAGCTTTTGCTTTGAACTGAAAGAAATGTTTGCAAATGATCCAAATTTGTTTTATGAATTCAGGCAAAATGGTGCATTACTGATCTTCAGGAATGAATACTAGTTTATGTTTATACACCAAACTGATAATATTGATGCTTGCAGCGGCCCTGAATAAAATTGATTCCAATGAACTTATTACACAAGCTGTGTAATAAGAAATGATCGCTTTGATTCCAATAGAAATCAAAGCAATGGGTTCATACTGATCATAAAACATTAGAAACTAAACAGACACTCTTACACAAGAAGAACATGTAATGAGTATTTGGAGTTTTAAAAAAAAAAAAAAAAAAAAACAACCTTTTAACGTGCTCTATCCCTAAGCTGGCATGAGGGAAACTTATTCGACTAGAAATCGAACTATAAGCCGACTAACCAAACCAAGCGCCAACCACCAACGTGTTCGCAGTCGTTTTAATTCTTGCCCCCTGGTAGATAAAACCCAAACCGCTACGCAGAAGATTTGAACCAGCCCCCTCCCCACTATTTATTAGAAATCAGGAAACTCATTTAGTTATCGATTTTCCAGAAAATTATTAATTTGTCGTTCAAGGCACTACAATTTAAGGCGTTTACTGGGAGAATAGCCAGGAAACTGTGTATTCATATTCTATCTATTATCTGGATGATGAAGTAGTTAAAAGTTTGAACATTGACGGTGCATTGTCAATGACTGCCTTAGGCAATGAAATATATTTTCATATGAGTAAATCATCTATTTGAAGAAGAAATTTACTCAATTAAGCCAAAATCAATATTTGAGTGATGCTCAATATAAATAATTTTTTTTTTTAATCCGATGTATCATAAATAAAAACTGTGGATATCACCACAGATTTTATTTTTCCTTAGTTACATGTAACTTTGGCATAAATTTTTTATCTAATAACTTTTCATATACAAAATTTGAATTTATAGATAGTAAATTTTAGGAAACCATATTCTTTTCTCATGAAATAAAATTACTAGAATGAGATAATATATGTAGGTTACTTCAACTATTATGTATTGCACAGTTAAATGAAACTGACTTGAAAGCCTTCACGATAAAGATTTTTGCAGCTGACTTTGGGACCTCCTAGTAGGTGCTCTACTTACTCTTTCCAGAATGAGACAAGTAAACCATGGAGAATGGAACTGGTAGTGGGAAATATTATCATCTTCCTCCTATCCACAGATTGGGGTGAGGTGCGTAGCATCACAACCAGGAACAGAAAAATAGTATAAGAACATGACGCAAGTCAAAAAGAAAAGCCCCCCCCCCTAAACCCAGGAAGAAAATAATTGCAATCGGAAAATCAGCCCTGATGCATCCACGATCTGCGAACGGACACCTCAATGCGGTATCCTCGTCATGTGGGGTTCATCCCCTGGGCAAAGCACACAACCAGACCCCTCACAAAACCCCGCCATTAAATCCTGTTATGCACCTTTTTTTTTTTTCGCCTCTGCCAAACTCACATTCCTCTTCTTCAGTCACTCCTTTACTGACTCAATCCCCTTTTCTTATAATATATATATAATATATATATATATTATTATATATATATGTATTATAATTATAATAATATTATATATAATATATCAATTATATATATATATATTACATGCGCGTCAATGTGATTATTATTATATAATATTTATGATTATATATATATATTTATATATATATATATATAGGTTATTACTTTCATATCAAAGATTTCATT
Source organism: Trachelipus rathkii (assembly GCA_015478945.1). Lineage (NCBI taxonomy): Eukaryota > Metazoa > Arthropoda > Malacostraca > Isopoda > Trachelipodidae > Trachelipus > Trachelipus rathkii. Next base: position 17,065 of record JABUQX010013768.1, read on the forward strand.
ATGGACAAGGATATGCAAATTTTTCATTGTTAAAATAAATACCATGTTAAAATAAATACCAAGGCAACCAAACTGCATTGTTTGAATTGGAAAGTTTCATTATTAAAACAATTAGAAAACAAAATTTTCATTAAATTATTTTGCAGACCTTCAACATTTTTCTTTGCTTAGGTCTACATTTAAAAATTCCACAAAAAGTTTTTAATGAAATCTGCACAAATATCTCTAAAACATCGCATGCTTTCATATAATATAACATACTTAGCCAATTTGCTAATTTCATATGACCTCGTAACAATCGTTAATGGAGCTGCTACAGCTAGAGAAAGTATAAACGGAGGATGGAAATCTAACTGGAATACAACATTAATGAAAATGAGAATTACAAGAATCGACACAGTCAAACCAAATCGATAATAGCCAACAAAATGAGTAA
>JABUQX010013769.1:0-22500 GCA_015478945.1 Trachelipus rathkii
AAGAAGAAGAGCACTGACATAAGATATAGACGCAAAGATATGAAAGAAGTATAGATTTACGACAAGATATGAATACAACAGTCAAGGAAGAAGAAAACAGAAGAAGAGAACAGACAGATCTATACGAGAGAACGAATGCAGAGACAATACAAGATGTTATTTAAGGCTGCATAGAAATGGATATGAATTGAAGCCTGCAAGCAGATATGATTATAGATGAGGGAGAATGAGAAGAGATAGACAAAGCGACATAGAATGCAATATTGAAGTAAAGAAGCTTATTTTGAGAACGATAATCTATCTCCATTTTAGTGCTACTCTATCCTGAGTAGACGGAGACCAGAGAGACATCATAATTTATTTGGTGTCTATAACAAAAAGATATCAAATGATGATAATATTGAAAAAAATGTTAACAATAAATAACTTCTGATAAGAGGTTTACAATTCTCATTTTAAATAAATAAATGACTTTGAAAACTCTTTCATTACTTTTGCAAATGTGATAGAAATTCAACGAAAACCGATTCCTAAGAAAATTTTCTACGCATGCTTCTTCGGGGACAGGTTTAGCAAAACGACACGCTTATTTAATTGCTTGCATCAACTAGGGGACTAGCATTGGAAACGTATACGCATAGAAACATGATTCTTTAGAGAGTTCTAGGTGGAAAGATTTAGAGGTCAATTGGAAATAGATGCTACTCAATAAACGTACTCAAGGTGAAAATCACCACTATATTACAAGGAGTGGGCAATCTTAATACATACTATCTTTACACTGTATGAGTATGTTAAATGAATAAAAAACACATTTAAGACTATATAACACTAGACTTAGCGAGACCAAATTATACGCTATAGAACAGTTAGGCAAAAATGTGAGTGTACGTGATAGTAGCGAGCAGTCTGTTTCTTTCTAGACCAATAGAACTCAAATCTGAGCAATAACATAAAAGCTCCGAGAATAAAGTAAAAAAGGGAAACTGTGGATTTGTCCAATATCTAGAGAACATATATTGAGATTCATTGATTAGTGCAGAAGCGCAGATGAGCAAGAGTACAAAAGTGGTAGAGTAATGTAGGAGAGAGAGAAGTAATGAACATTGAAAACCAAGGGAAGGATAGTAGTAGAAGAAGGAGAGAGAGACTTTGAGAGAAATGTGAGATTTCATGAGAGTTAGAGGAGAGAATGAGTACGTACTGAAGCCATTAATAAGAGGAGCTTTTAGATATGTACCGGAGAAGGAAATAGGTACAGTAAGTGTTGATGAATTACAATATATTTAGTATATTACAATAAAAGGCCCATACATGAGGTGGTTTGTAGCATATATACTCGGACAGGGTGCACCATGGTATAATGAATTTATATTGAGTTTCATTAATATAGTGGAGTCATATATGCGATATTATTACTCCCACAGATTGTATTAATCAACTCTTCACATTAGTATAGGTAATATCATAGGATTAGTATATATCACAATGACTCACCATATGAATACGCTTCGGATATGTTTTCGCTGCCATGTAGTGAATCGTTACGAGAAATAATACATATATCAATCTATATAGGTCTACGCAGGATATTACACTACTTTTGTAATTCTTAATGAATATTAACTTATTATCTTCGTAAGGTACGTCACATATCAGTTTTGATATACCAATATATCCTATACACACTATATACTCACATATCAAAGAAATCGAGTTTAATATACTATAAAATAGGCAGGTTACCTATAGGATCTAATAGTAATGCACACTTCACCGCAATGAGTAAAATTCATTCAAAAGAAAGTAATTTCACTTTTAGTAATCCAAATGTAGTCGAGTAATTTAACAGCTTTGTAGGCAATATGTTAGTATCACTTTTCCAGATTCAGGAGTTACTTCACTTAATGTAATAATATAGTTATTCTTAACACTCTTGATTACACTAATAGCATATATATCCACACTAAAATATACTAGAATAGATTGTGAGGTACATATTTCATAATGATCCAGTATTTAAATATCATTATCACCAAATCTGACTAAATCATTCGTATTATCACCTACTCTTATTCAAGTTGTATATATATAGTGAATTCATATAACACAGTTTGTAAAAATCCGAGAGTTTTATTATATTCAAGGGGGGCGATAAATGTATAAATTAGGTTCCAGATGAAGGCTGAAGACGGTTAGAGTTTAAATAAAAGTGACCTACAAGCGTCTCATAGAGGTATAAGATGCCTTCCAACTATCCGATTTTAATGATCTGCTTAACTTCACTTGACCTTATTTTTATAAGTGATTTTAGAAATATTACAAACATTATTGAGACAAAGGATATGTCCCAGCCTCATTACAACCAAAGTATCATTACTGATAATTATGTAAAAATTCATATTAAAACGCGGTCTCAAGAAGCACAATGATGCACTTATGCAATATAATATTATTTACTTACAATTATTATATAATCGTCCACGAGTACCAGGATATGAATCACTAACTATGCTTTTGATAATTACTTTGTTAATATGGAAACCTTCTCTTACTGTTGTTAATTTTTTTCATCGTCTACTTTTAAATCCTCCAGACTCATGATTCACTCAAACAGAGTATAAAATACATTCATCGAGTACGGAGCGACGACTGATGGCCGATCTTGAGTTTATTTAACTCCATTAAAAACTTCACACATCGTTCGGCTATCATACCCCATTTTGAATCTTCTCTTGCTGGTTTCGAGCGTATACGTTCGTTCACATAATGCGTTTTAACCTTTAACACTATTACCTATGAGATTCATCTTTTATTTTGAGTAATCTATTTTCATATAACAGCACATGTTGCTGAATTCTACCTGGTCTCTAGTTTTTGCCACCTATTAATTCATAAATAGCGAGAGTATATGTGCGCTTGTAAGCTCTTTGGTTTAAGGCATCTGTGATAGTTTTGAAGATACTTTATAGCTAGATCGTCGCCGAATTATCGTGATATAGTTTATAGAAGTATCTGAATTCATTTTAGTATGTAAACTATATCCTATATATGTGACATTCGTATTCTAATTTTTATATAGTAACGTTATTTAAGTGGTGTTTACTGCGACTATCGTATATCACATTAAAATAATCTGAAATAAATGGCATCATGGACTTAAGTTGACGGAAGAAATTGTATTGTAAAATATGCTTATATTAACATGAATAAATTACGCAATGTCAGAATTCAATAAAGTTAACTCTCACACAGAAACCATCAATTCTCCCATTCCTTGAATCTGTCCAGAGAGAACAATGACTTTAGTTGGCTCATTCCTGTCTTTCATCCTAAAACCTAATAATTTGATAAGTACCTCTATAGAATTGCTCAAATTGCGAGGAAAACTGTAAGCTGATCTGCGTTCTTTTATCGTATTATATGTAGCTTCAATATCCGAGCAAGAATAATCATAGAGATAATTGTAACAGCGTCAAGACATGAGTAAAAAGTATCGAATTACAATAAGAAATATCGCTTTACGTATTATAAGATACAATATTTTAAATTCAATTACACGAGAATAATATTCTACTGTTCCAATACTATCTATCTCGAGTCTGAGCTGAGAGATTATGTGTTATTCACTCTGATTGATAGGAAAATATTCTATATTTATCTATTGTGAAAAATTTCAATAACTTTAATTTTTCACTTATAAATTATGTTTTAATATAACTATTTATTTTTCTTACCAATATTAGGATACCTTATAAGACAAACCTAGTGAAATCCCCTACAAAAACTATATTGGTTCATCTCAGAATTATTGGAGAATAGTAATAACTTATACAACTATCACTATCCACTTACGCCTCTATGTTTGCTAACTTAGACAACTAATCAATGTAACGCTATATTAATATATATTATATAATTATGATATATTATATTAATATATTTTATTATATATTTATAGATATACCATTATATATATTATATTATATACTATATTCTAATAGTATATATTATATATTTATATTATATTAGGTGAGATTATATTATAATATATATATTATAATTTGGTAACAACAAAAATGGTGTATATTATAAGGACCGCAAGGGTACTATAAACGAAAAAGGTTTATAATAAATAACATATATTATTTATATATCATACATTCAGACAATTACAACTAATATAATATATATAATATTATATATAATATATAATATAGTATTATATATATATATAATATTATATATATATATATATATTATATATATAATATATATATATTATAAATATAATATATATATATATTATATATAATATATATATATATATATATATAATATATATATAATATATATATATATATATCTATATATATATATATAATATTATTATATAATATAATATATATATATATATATATATATATATATATATATTATATATATATTAATAATATTATATATATATATATTATATTAATAATTAATTTAATATATATATATATATATAATTAATATATATATAAAGACTACTGCTACATATAGTATAGTTATATTATCTCATATTATACCTTATCCTAGTGAGTTACCTAAATAATATATATATACCATCTGATGATATATATATATACTATTAATAATATATTAATATATATATATAATATATTAATATTAATATTATATATGTATATATATATATGTATATAATAACATAATAATTTACGATTTAAATTCCAACCTAGGGTTTATTATAAGGTTACTTTTTCTTATTCTTCACTCTGGTACTACGTTTAATTTTATCTGAAGCGTAAAGAAGTACTCATGCGGGATTCTATAAGAATTACAGGCCTATGTGTCATGGGTGATATTATTCATAATAGTCATGAACTAAATTACTGTACGTGTAATTAAGATTGAAAGATTTACTTGGGAAATATATATATATTGAGTTCACTGATAGTACTTGTTTGAATATCTCATTATACCCATGTTACTACATTTTAACGGACCCCTACTTATCCAGTTACGTAGAGATCAAGTATAATATCTAAATCCTCACAATATATTATAGAATCCTTTAACTATTTTCATACATTCAAAATTTCACGATCTGTCACTGACTTCATTCAAAGATAAATTTGGTATCTTTTAAAAGATATTAAATATTAAAAGGCTCTAAATTCTCAGATTTATACGCACTATCATAATACAGAGTAATGTACTCCTCCTTCATAGAATATTTTTATAAATTATCAATTCTATTTCTTTCACTTCTAAGTTTTTACTTATAATTATACATATAGTAATCCTAACCACTCTATCGTCATTAGCGTGTAATCGTAAGTATGATGAGATGTAGATGCAGTCATTCTTATAGATGCTATACCAATTATTTTGTTAATGCATCTTAGGAGAGTAATTATATATAATGTAATGCGTTATTCTATCTAATATATGACGATTAATGTCTGAATTTAATATCCTGTACCACTTACTTCTCTGAGTAAATTTGAGGGTTATCTGTTCAATCTTTAGGATCATATAAGTCGAGGAAGGATAGAGGCCTGCCTGTAAATAGTATAATGAGTATCGTATTATCTACATAATAATATAGAGATCCTGTGGTGCATATCATGCTGTTGTTGATTAGTGAAAGATGAGGTATTGTAAATGTTCAATGCATAGTATGTGGACTGTATATAACTGAGTACTGTATATAGGTGGTTGTGAAATGATTGAAAGACTGTGATATAATAGTGGATATTTTGCGACTAGTGATGTCAGGTCAATACTAGGCCAATATAGAGGATTGTTGAATGATGAATATCTGGCGGAATTGAGAATTCTCTCTGTACAGCTGTGTATTTTATCTATCATTATTCTAATACTCTACATTTAAATATGGAAGTAACATGACAACCATTCTTCAAATATGGGGTGCCCTAACTCACCTAGTTATCAGTGGAAGCTTATAACGGAGAAGAGTAATGACAGGAATACTCCTCCTCCTCCTCTGCGATGTAGTCATACCTTTCTTTTTTATTTTTGGAGATTTTTGTGTATGTATTGAGGGAGAGTTATTATTTTAATGGAATGTTCTTCTAATAAGATCGACTGTAGCTTCTTACCCGCTCCCTGATCGTCTGGTTTATACACAGAGAGGATAACATTTTCCTTTCCTCATATCTAGTTATAGATATTAATCACAGAAGCTTGCACCTATACACAGTTCGGCATGGACTATGAATTTTCCTCATGCCTCATAGAAGATTAGTTTTACGTTCTGTCACAGATGTGTATTTCAGAGCCTATTTTTAGAGATTTTTTATCTGTCTTATATATATAAAGAGGTAAATAAATTCATAAATAGATGTTAGCTGATTATTCATTTGCGAGGTATGTTAATCACACACATCAACGTTTCTAATCTCATAGGGTAAAATCGATATCGGTACGATAACGAGTAACACTACATGCTCAAGCTCGTATTATTTGCGCGCGAGGGTATAGCAGAATTCACACATAATTTCACAATCAAATAACTCGTGGCGCGAGGAAAACTGAATAGCTAATCTCTTTTAACTACTTTTATCGATCTCTTTCCTTTGAAGGCGGAAACAGTCATTGAGAGTGATGCCAATAAGGCCGCGTAATTATGCATATAGGCTTTGACTCAGATAGTCTCTTCCTCTGCCCAAAAATCAACAACAGTAAATCACTGCCAATGTCTTAAAGAAACGACTCTCGCATGGATTACGACTATGCTTTGATGAAAAATTAATTCTGTGTTATGAAAACACCAGATATTACCGATGGTGGAGCAATAGCAACTCTGTTGGAACGCTTCCTGTCTCATTGAATGCGCAAATATATGTGCTAATGTTCGAGCTGCAGGTAAATCATCTCAATTAACAATTAATTTCGTTCACTTGGCATGTAACTCTGTCCATAAATGTAATCTAATAATCAGTAATTCATGTCTCATCCATCAGAATATTGTGGAATGAACATCTTTATATACTTTAATCCATTTTCCTGATAAACACTCAATTATAACACCAATCTATATTCAATCTCTCTTAGACACGGGCGCACTTGCTCAATAAATCCTCCAATGCTTTCCTCAAAGGATTTGTAAATGAGAGTATGAATAGGTTTCCTTTACCAACAGCTCCTGTCGGCCCCAGCTACAAAGACATGTAGCTCGCGGAGCTGTGGATATGGAGGTAAACTTTCTCATGTCGATCGAATATCGCATACTCAGTTACAAGTGCTAATGCGTAAATATGAATATACTTACTAAATTAAAAATAAAATGAAGCAGTATTTAAGAAATAAATGCTTTAAGAACAGAAATGCATCCTTAATATACACCTCTTAGTTGCTTATAAGTACAACTAGACTATATTAGATTTTTCATGTTTTACTTCTTTAAGATCTGTTATAAATTATAATCATAATGTTATTATTAAATAAAATTTGGAATCAATTTTATTAAAAATATATTTAACTTTATTAAATGAATATCTCCAATTTTATGCCCAAGTTGTGATAATACACTTCTGTAAGTAGTATGAAAACAAAATAAAAATAGAAATAAATTATATTAAATAATACATAAAAAATATAATAATAAAATAATAATAATTAAAATATAAAATATATATAAATAAAATAAGTATTAAAACAAATAAAAAAAATTTTATCAAACATTTGCATAATTGGTTTATATAATATTTTTTGAGAATTAATAACAATTAAATAGTGAGTAGATATGACCTCCCAGCATGAACAGGAGTAAAAGAAAAGCACAGTACGAGAGAGCAGATTGTATGATGAGACGCGAGCGCGACAAACACCCCAACAAAACTCTATTTAAGATTTGAGCGTAGAATAGTCACATGAGCTATTAAAAGTTATTGTATGTAAAAGTATTAATTATTATTTGAGTTAATATTATGGCAGTATATGTCTCTCAATGAGGTGAAAGAGCACGTAAAAACAAGTACAACTAAAGCATACTCTTATCTCCTTTGTTGCGAAGGAACAATCTTTATTTGATTTACTTGAGTTCTACTGAGCTTATTATAGTGTATGATAAGTTAAAATAGAAAAATGATAGATGAATTAACGTATATCACGAATATATATATTAGAGAGAGAGGCACAAGTAGATAGCAGTAAGAATACTATTCCATCAAACTATCTCCCCTTTGGTGATAATGAGTAACACACTCTATTGAAAATTAGGAATTAAACTAGATTTAAACTACGTTTCTAAGAAGATAATGGTGAGAGTTTATAGAGTGACATAAAATAAGTGATTAATAAATATATTGAGTTAAAAATGCAGAGCTATAAGCATATGATGATATAAGAGCCAGTCAAAACAGTAAAACAAAAGCCTTATACTACATCCTCTTATTAGAATTCTATGGTATAACAAACTCTTTAGGAATAAATTCTATTGATAATTAACTGAAAAATTTATATCTGTGACAATTTTATTACGTGCGTGAAGAGAATTGTATATGTTATGAACAACATCGTCGATAGCAATACTGTACACACTAAAAATGGAAATATATTTATGTTTTAATGATTCATTAGTTTCTTTCCCCGTCTCCTTTTCCGCCCGTATTTGTATAATAATGAAAATTACTGGAGAATATTTAATCACATCTCGATAGGGAATATAATTCTTATCTGTCGTAGAGCAGAGTTTATAATTATAGAGATCTGCGGACTGCACGACGGCGTGCGGAGTTATTAAGACTGGGAGACATTATGGGAGCACCTTGAGCGGCACCGCAACCGAGCAGGATCCGGACAGGTAACGACATTTAAGCGGGACCATTAATCCCATCGTCGCACCTCACCGAGCCGCGGTCAGTAATTTGCATCATCGAGGGCTACACTCGTGCCGAGTGACCACAGCAGGAACTCGGAAACGTTGCGTTCACTTGTCCCCATAAAATTCCGCATGTGACAGCTAATTCCTTATATGTATATAATATTATTCTGTCGTTGTCATAATATAGTGTTAATAAAAGAGAACTTAATATAGTAAGGCAATCAGCATTTAACTTCACAAATATAGCATCATTGTTATAAATAAATTATATATACACCTCAATCAGAGTTTCATATCTTATAACCTAGTGAGGTAAGTAGACAACCTCATTATTATTATGGGCTATTCTATAGGCTCAAGGGGAAGGCTAGAAAAGGCTTACAAAAATGTGGCCCACTTACTAGTAATGCACTATGGTGAGATACTACTAGTTTGAGCACATCTGTTGAAGCACTTATAGTATATACATTTGGTCACTTACTATTGCATCTCATTAGCACTCGTTATGGCACTCTATCTTGACACTTAACATCTGTGCAAAACTTCATGAATACTCATATAGAAACCTAAATAAATACCAACTAAGATACTCCCTTAACGTAGATGAATATTGGGTACTCTCTAAATCAATAGTACTACTGAAAATACTACATTCATAAATCTGAGTCTAATCATATAACCTGAACCATCTAATAATGCTTTGAGTCATTCAAAGATGGCATCATCAAACGTTGAGCCATCAAATAGATGAACTAATCAAGAATATCTAGGTACACCTAATCAAACGATGAATAGTTATAATATACACCAACATATTAAGGTGCCTATCATCAGTATTATGAGGCTAATCTAATGCTGCGGCATCTAATGCTGAGGCAATCAAAGTGAGGCATCAATGTGAGGTCTATCAGATAGCATGTAAGGCATTCAAAGTGAGGCATCAATAAGCCTGTAGGCAATTACAAAATATTATCGAGTGTTGGTAATTAGTGTTAGTGGTTGAGTTTATCAGTTATGTCTATTGGGTGTAAGTATGTAGGTGTTGTAGGTGATGTGATGTATTATCATGTAAGTGATCACTAGTGATCGAGCATATTACTATATATATATATATATAATATACCTATATATATATTTATATAATATATTATATAATATATATATATTAATATTTATTAATATATATTATAATTAATAATATATATATATAATATATATATATTATATATATATATATATTAATATACATTATTATAAATATATATATATATATATAATATATATATAATATTATATATATATACATACTATTATATATATAATATTACAGGCAATTTATGTATTTTTTTTGTGTGTGATGTGTGTGTGATGTGTGTGTGTTGAAGGGGGTTGATGTGTGTGTGTATGTGTTGATGTGTGGTGTGTGTAGGGTGATTAGAGTTGAGGGTGGAATGGAATAAGTTAGGACCACGTATCATTAACAGGTCCAGGTACCTACATCGACCTCATAGTTAGGGTAATCAGACAGTTACCTACAAGGCAAGGCTGGCAGAGGTAATACGTGCATGAGCTTCAAAGATAATCCCATGAAACTTGATCCCATCCTACTCGAGCGTAACTATTAATAGAATGTCAAATTAGTCCAGCCCTTGATAGCGGTATACAGTAGGACGGAAATATGTTCAGTGCCTGGGTAATATCAATGAGCCGAAACACTGAAATAATCAAGGTGTACAGAGAGTAGGTTAACCCATAAAAAAACGCGCGCACTAATTAAGCCCTAAAGTAGTATGGCCATATAAACTACAGGCGGGCAGGCACTCTATCACCCTAAGTTGAATTATTTACCTCGTAAACTTATGACCGAAACCTGAACTTTATTTTCTTTAATTCCGCAGACGTGGGTCCTGCACAAAATTTCTTGTGAGATTAGGGAAATATAAGAATCCAGTGGATATTACCCAAAAACTATAAGGGTTATACAAATATCCTAATGGATATATTAATTATATATATATATATACATATACTCATTAACTAACGTTCTAGTTTTGTGGATTAATACTACGAGTTGTATCATATATATTTATATTTACTTAGTTTATCGGGTTTATGCTTATTGTTATAAGTTTAATTAGATAGTGAATAACTTTATACGTTGGCACGTATATTTATCATTATGATCAGTAATTGATAATAATTGAAACGGGAAAATGACAAGCAGATATAATTGTTAAATAAAAATATTAAAACCGATTATCCACATTAGTAAAATTACATTGTAATGTTTAAATGAGATATGTCTTCAGATGAATAATGACATTGTGAATATGTTTCAGATTAATTAATATTTGAGTATGTTATATATTGATTCAGATAATTATATCATTTTAATACCTGAGTTTGATTTAAAGATGTATGAAAACTATGTTTATACTAGTTAACAGTTTTATTCATGTTAAAGGTGTGTTAGAGTTTGTCTGATAGTTGAGGATTTATCTTAATATATTCTTAGTATTCAAAATATATGATTCAATTATAGTAAGCTTTATTTAAATGTGATGATAAACATTATATGTTTACGTTATATTTATGCAAATAATATATTCGTCATTGAGTTCAGTATATTGATAATAGTTAATAGGTATTAGGTTATTAGATAATAAATTTGGTTATCAAATGTTAACTAAATGATTAATTAGTATAATAATAAGATGAGATTAATGATTTTAGAGATTATGTTTGAAAAAAAAATGTATGAATAGGTACGTATATAGTTCTGTATGTACAACTGATCAGTTAGTTTTTACTGATTATGTTAAAGTATGATATTTTGTTTTAATATTGTTGACTATAGAGTTTTTAATTCGTTGATTTATAAGTGATAATGATTGGGTTTTGATTAGTTAATACATATTATATATTTATACTTATCATCGATAGGTTATTTGTTCAATGTTATTAAATGCTTTTTTTATAGTCAATATGTGAAAATAACTGATTGAATGATTTTGCCACTTTCCGAGGGGTTAGATTAAAAAAGTAAATATTTTTATGCTATATTATAATATATATATACCAAAAATTATTACCCCTTACGGTAAATTATATGACTGGATAGTAACATAACTAAGATTACAATTAGAATCTATATAAGATATATATATAATTAAATTAACCTATATCATAATAGAAGTACAGTAAGGAGTTGGTGAACGGGTAGAGTAGTGAGAGAATACGGGCAGGTTATATTTACTGATATTTTAATTTCAGATTTACGCTATAGAGTTATAAAGTGACAGAGTATTAGTAAAGCTAATATAACTATATAAAATATACATAAATATTTTATTATACAGAGTTATATATATATAAATTTTATAAGTTGGTAAATATTTTGTAAAAAGTATCACAACGTATGAAAAACAAATAAAAGAAAAATAAAAAAATTTGAAATTTTATTTATTTTAAAAAAACAAATAATAGAATTATATAAGAAATTAAAATAATAATAATCGATTGCTAGGTTTTAAAAGCAATAAAGTTAATAAATGATAAAAAAATAAATTAAAATAAAAGTTTTATTAATGAGTATATTATTATAACATTATAACATTATAACATTAGCACAAAACCAAAAGTTGTTTTTACAAAATTACTTCCTTGATCACTCACTTATATGTGGTCAAAACCATAGAATACAAATGTTAAAATTAAGTTATTCGAATAAACTGAAACCAATAACAATAAAATATCAAGTGGTATTAAGAGTTAAATATTTTTACATAAACGAACCAAACAAGAATCATAGAGTATTTATAAGCGTAATAATGTTTATCGAAATGTAGGGAGGAAGTTTTAGGAACAATTCTCTCGATCTATAGTATTGAATTAACTGCTTAGTGAATTCGATCATCAGCTAATTCAGTCCATCTCTTTAGGCATTTACGTTACTTGAGTTTAGCATTGTTAAGCTCACAAATAATTTGCCAAGTGAACGTATGGAACTTTGTATTAAATGTTAGCTACATATTTATATCGATCTATATAAGGTATGTATAGGTTATATTTTTGTCATATTATGCGTATAATACCTTTAAATAATTACTCACATTAATTCTCAGTATATGAATATGATTATGATATATGAGCTTTATATTTGAGATATGTGAAAAACCTTTATATGTTATCGATATTATACTATTGACATATATATAATAATATTTGAGTATTTAGGCAGAGTATGTAAATATAATTTAACAGTATTAAAAAGTATTAAAGGACCATATATTACTTATATATATATATTATTTATATTATGTTATATGTTTACTATTCATAATATATATATATATAATGTTAATGTAAAAATAAACATTGATATGTTTATAGAGATATAGTTATTGATAAAAAAAGTGTGATAACATGAGATACGTTTCTGTATGTCAACATTATTACTACCTATTACTGTTTATTTATATAAGTATAATATGAAACTTATTTGTTAATTAATGTTTAACTGAGTTATTATATTTACATAATACGTTTAAAATAGATGTTTTAAGTAGTAATTTTAGGGGGGCTGTATCAATTATATTATCTTATATAGTTTACAAGATAATTATATATTATTATAATATAAGCTTAAATTTGAATGTGAAAACTTTTGTTATATACGTATATAGCCAATAATTAATATTATACAATATGAATCGTAATATTATAATTATAATTAGGTTTATATAGAGTATAATGAATAAATATTTGGAGTTAAAATGTTACTATGATTTATATATATTAGTATAAAATATAATAATCAGTAGATATGTAGAAGATTATGTATTAAAAAAAAGTGTAAATTAGGAGTACACGGTCTGTATGCATTTACAGTCCCAGATTTAGTTTTCCTGTTGTTATCGAGTGTATATATATCCGATCACCCTCAAATTCAGATAATTTAATAGGAGTTAGACTTAGGACTTTATCATCGTGTGTTTCTAAAGAGTATGCCTGTACCGGTTATCCGATGTTATACATTATAGCTTCCTCTCACCATTCAGGTTACGTGTTCATTATGAGGTTATAGAATTGTCTTCATCATCAAGGAATGAGTGCAAAACCATCATTAGGATATATGATCGTGCGAGGGACATGACTCGTGTGCGAACGGGTTAGACCCTATCACTAACCGCATAAAAGCTCGTACAACTAAGTATTTTTATTAATGCTATGTTCCATATCTGCAACAAAGTGTTGTACCTATACACATTCACGACCAACTCACTACATAACGGACCGTGCCATTACACCAATTCCAATAGAATCAATTAGCATCATTATACTTTTCTCACCTTCAGAGAGAGTGCACGAGGTATTAGGGCGACACGGAGTAGGAGTGAGCGTTCTATTGGTGGCGCTCTAGATCTTACTGATTCTATACTTGATACTACCTGTATCATAGAATATCTCGCTAACATATACACAATATTTTTTAGCGTTCTCACACAGAGGCGTCAACCTATGTTCAACAAATGTTCATAACATTTATACTCTAGATAAAAAAAAAAAGTCTTTAAAGATATCATCACTCTTAAACCAACCGAGATCATACTCATTAAAAATTAAAAGTTTTTTAAAAACAGAAGCCACGTTTTAAGAACACTCAACATGAAACACATATAAACAAGAATAATATACTCACAAAACTATATCTTAAATCAAAAAAGTTTATTAAAAGAATATTGACTAACAACACACAACAAGCACTTTCTCTAATAAAGAACAAAAATAGTACGAAAAATATAAAAATTAAAAACAATCTGACATTTTGTTGGTCTTTCCATTTCACCGCAATAACACCGTTTCTATCTTTTTTTGATAGACGCAATTAAAGTAAATAAACAACCACGAACATCTATCTGCTACTATGTCCAGAACCATACTGATTTGTTAAATGATATTTACCTCATCAGCTTCGTACCTGTTCGAGTCTGTACTTCGACTTGATGAGCTTATTACTTTACTGTTGTATAAAGCTATACGAGGCATAATGCTTAATACTATTACTAGTCTCACATTTCCGTTGCTTAACGCCTAGGTGATTAAGCTTTTACTATCTCGAGTTCGTTCTTAATCTTCATTAATTGCTTAGTTTCAAGACTCACCCTGTATATGTTCTGCCAATGGCTTTGTTAAGCACAAACACCTTCGTACTGACATTGGCCACCTATATTCGTTAAATCACAGTATGAATAATTAGTGTACAGCTATGATTGTATCAACATCTAACTTTTCATCATGTTAAAGCCAACATATAACCTAAATTTTAAACTCAGACACTTGTGTCCAAGCGGAAAATGACTGCGTCAACCATCTATAGCTCTCATAAAGACTTCATCTAATCTGAGACACTGTCGACATCACTACTCACAACGCGATTATCATAGTTTATATGTATATTATATAATATATTATATCATATATATATATCTCATATCGAGGTATGTATACTTATTACACTGAGTTATGAGTCATATAATTATGGAACTTATTAGTTAATGTTAGTGATTATATCACATGCATTAAATATGTTAGGATTTGAGATGTTATACATTATACTTGTTACATCTTGGTTATGTTTTATGTTAGCTTATTGATGTGAAAACTTTTGAGTTATCGTGCATATATATTTCATTGATCAGTAATGATATATTAATCACAATGAATTGAGATGATTAAAATTATTTGTATATAAAATGTTACTAAATGTTTATATAATGTAAATATATATCATAGTGAATATGTTGAAAAAATGTAAGTTGAATATGTTCTGTACTACTTAGGTACCTGCTACAATGTTTAGTTACTTATACTGAGAAAAGAATAGAATCTCGTAGATGATCTTGCCTTGACCTGTAAAAGAAGAAAAGATAATCAATGTATACATTAATATATATATTACGTTAGTTCAGGTTTGAGGCCTAATGTTTTAGCTATTATATATATGATAGTGAAAAACTTTAGTTAGTTATACTATATATTCCATATGATAGCATGATATTAATGATATATTACATCATAGATGTGAATTATATATATTTGTTACTGTTACTATGTAAATGTATAATAATAGAATACATGATGATATGTTATTAGAACAATAGTGGTAATGATAGGTAATTATATCGTTTGCGTTCTCTATGTTAGTATATATCATATTATCTACTGAGTTTTAATAGTTTGGAAATCATATTGATTGTATATTAACTTCATACAAATGTCAAAAGTTTAAGATGTGTTTGAGGTTTTTGTCATTGTACGTTGTATATTCGTAGTTCAGGTGATGTTTTTATGTTTGCTTTATTGATGTGAAATACTTGTAACGTTAGCATATATTCATCGTGTCAGTATAATAATCAGACAAGGTTTATGAAAATATTAAATTTTGTTAATATTAAATACTATGTTAATGTTATAAATATCTACAGAATTTACTAGAGGTTATATATGAGGTATAGTAAATAAACACACAAATATCTTGTACAATAATATATCGAATTTTTTTTATAAAAATTTCATTTAAGTGCAAGAAGAAAAACTTTTTTAAAATATATATAACATAAAACAAATATAGAATGAAAGTTTTGTTGTTATGTTTAATATACAAAATATGAAAAACATGTAAATCAATAGATCAATTATAAGATGTGGAGAGTAGGGGCGTTGAGGGTAGGAGGGAGTAGTACCTGAGTGAAATAGGTATACTAGGTAGGAATAGGCATATAAAGAGCGCTTACACAAGAGGCTCAAATAGAGACTCCCAGATGAGCTACTAGTAGAGGCTACTTAAAGGCTGTTATATGATATTATATAAAAACGTAAATTTTTTAAGTTTTGTAAACTTAATAATAAAAAAATATATTTAAAATTGTATTTTTTTTTAATTTTATTTTAAATAGTATTTTTATTTAACTTTTAAATAAAAAATTTTATTTTTAATATTATACTAAACAAATTTTTTTTATATATTTTTAAATTAAATATTTATTTTAATATTTATTATTTTTCAATTTTTTTTTATATAATTTTGTATTTTATACTATCTATTATTTAAACTATTTTAATTTTAATTTTTTATAATTTTTTCTTTAATTTTTTATTTCCTACTAACATCAAAGATATATCACCCTTTTACTATAATCCCCCTTTGTTAGTATAAATAAATAAAACAAAGTTTCGTCGGATCTTATGTTCCATATAATTTCAGTTTATTTGAGAGTTATATAGTAGAGGTTATGACCCTCCTTTGGGGTGTAGTACGGAGCTATTAACCCATCAATATGCGCTTATATACTGATATACTTGTATTAATGTGACTATTCATGCATTATCACAAGAAGACAAATAAGATTCATTTGATTACTATATAGTACGTATTCAATATTTAATGTTCTGAGGGGCACAGCATAATCCCCAATGGGTGTAGCTCACTATTACAATATATTAACAACTGGACTTCAGACAATGTATCAGCTTATATGATTATATAAGAAAAGGTTAAGTAATACCATGAGTTCATTCACTCTACGTATAAATATTTTAACATAAAATTTTGGAGGTGCAAACAACCTTTACTCAATCTAGGGAGCACTCCGCAGTAAATCATTATATTACACCCGGGTACATACTATAGATATACAAATAATATATATAACCCTCAGAAGGTTGAATGCCTATAGAGTTTTCATACTACTCAATACGTATTATAATTATTTCAGGTTTGGAGGGTGCGCGGTCCCAATAATGAGGTTACTACCATCAGGCTCTATTACCTAATAATACGAGTTAACATCTAGAATTACATCCCTGAGAAGGCTGTATACCAAGTTATTCGTCGTTCTTAATATATTGTCGATATTTATCAGTATTTGGGGGCCATAGTTTAATTCCATTCTGAGGGGTATCACCGTAGGTCATTTTAACTCCCGTAGGGGCATTAGCTAAGATACATCCTTAAAGAACTATAATATACCGAGAGAGTTTTTCATCAGTCCACTATATGTATCGATACTGAGTAACCCAATATTTCAGGTTTTGGGGGCCAGTCCACAAATGGTAGGTCCGTCAGGTCTCATTTTACCTAAATAATATCGAGTTTACAACCTAAAGATTACTAATGTAAGGAAAGGTCATAGTATATCAAGTTTCTACCGTCGTTCTATGCGATATTATCAGGTTCGGGAGGGCCAGTTACCTATATCCATTCTGGGGCCCACACGGTTATTTTTAACTATATATTCCCTAGGTAGCATCTAATGGCTAAATCCTTAGTAGTGATATAGTATTAGTATCCAGAAGTATTTCGTCAACTCGCACGTATCAATATTAATCAGGTTATTGGAGGTCCTGTCCCACAAATGGGGTCCTTAGAGCACCCTAATACGATCTTATAACCATTACATATATTCGTAGAGATCTATAATCACGGATTACGATAAACCCACTTAAATTAAAACAATACACCAAAATTGTTTGAGTTATATAGTAAATATAATATATAATTATATATAATATAATATATATATATATATATATATATATATATAATATAATATTATAAAATATGTATGTTATAAACTATAAAAATATCGAATGTTGTTATACGACTGTTTATTAAAACGGCTCCGCAGTGGCTCCAGGCACCGGAGAGGTGCGAGAGAGCAGCCATAACTCTCCTCAGAATCCATAATAACTATACTATTTCCTATAAATAATCTAAATATCATGAATATCTCATCTCACCTAAATAATTTTACAAGATTCCAATTATACGTAAACTATCTCAGATTTATTATAATGGGGGTTGAGGGTCCCACTCTATCTAGTGTTGGGAACAACCTACTAGGGGACGTAACCATATCGTTATAACAAACAAGGATTAACTGATTATCATCCTTAATCTAACCCCCCTTACCAAATTTAGCCCTCGAGATAATACGAATTAATAACTCTAAACTCACAAGTATAATAGTTTATAGAAACTATCGGAGCAAAATGGAGCTGAGGCCAGAGCCGGGTAGCCTATAATAACATTTCATCTATAACATAAATATATAATAATAAAATATATATAATAATATAATTATAAATAAATATAATAATAATTAATAATTAAATAATATATAATTATATAATAATAATAATAATAAATAAATAATAATAATGAATAATAATAATAATAAAAATAATAATAATAAATAATAAAAAATAATAATAATAATAATTAATAATAACAATTATATATATATATTTAAAATAATAATAAATAACAATGATAACAATAATAAGAATATTTTTAAATAATAAAATAATAAGAATATAATTTAAGAACGTGAATAATAACTTAAATTAAATAATAATGATAATTATAATAAAATATATAGAATAAATAATTAAATAATAATAATAATAATATATAAATATGTTTAATTTTATAGGATAATAAGATGGACAATAGTAATAAAAACATAAATAAACAATAATAACAATAAAATACATAATAAATTTATTAAATAATACATAAAGATAATTATAAATAATAAATAATAATAATAACTAATATTAAATATAATAATACTAATAACAATTAAAATGATAATAATAAAATTAAATTAAATATATATAATAATAATAATAATAATAAATAATAATAAAGAAAAAACTGATCTCGGAGGTCTGAGATAGATCTGACACCAGAGTCCGAGTAAGTCTGAGGATGCGTGAGAGTGCGGATGGCGTAGTAAGAGACGGTTGACGGTTGCGGATGATGTCTTCTGCTGATCAGTATCTTGCTATATACATTTGAGAACTTAAAGGTGCTTTTTTTCTTTAGATACACACTTTGTATCTATTAAAGGAATTTAACAATTATTTTTTTTTACGATAGACGTAAATATCCATAATATTAATAAAAGAATAAGTAAGAATATTAAGATCAAAATAAATATAATAACTATAATTAATTTGAATTTTAGAGAATATAAGAAGTTATACATCATTTGGAAAATGTTTCCAGATAGAAATAGTAATAATAACAACACTAACAACAACAATAATAATAATTACGACTATCTGAGTCAGATTTACATGTATCAGGATTCGATGTCACTAAATGTTTCATAAAAATAAGTTTCAACCAGTTGAGAATCCTGAGCTTGATTATACATATTTATTATTTTAGAAAATATTTACTCTTCAATGAGTTTATTATTCTGCATAAGTATAACATTATTAATAGCCTTTTATAAGAGTAAAATATTTAAATAATAATCAATGAATAATAAATAATATAATAAAATAATAATATAATTATAATAATAATAATAGTTAATAACTATAAACAATATATAATAAATATATAATAATTAAATAATAATAATAATTAATAATTATAATTAATAATATAATATAGTGATAGCGTCATCATTTTTGAATCATCATTATTGATATCGTCATCATTATATTAATCTAAAATATACGCAAAAATATACAAAAGAACCAACAGACACATAATAACTGTAATATATTAATATTAAATAATAATATAATAACTAATAATAATAACATATAATAAATAATAATAGATAATAATAAATAATTAATAAATAACAATAAATATATTTATCACATAATAATATTAAAACATACATACAACATCCACCGAGAGTTCAAAGGAGCTGAGTACCTCTTTAACATATTACTACTCATATAGTATAATCGTACTGTCTGAACACCGAGAATACGCGTCCATGCGAGAACCCTAGGGCGCTGAGCTATCGTATAAACCGCATACGAAGAGACAACGCTAGCGACATCTGTGAGCTTGAACAGCGTAACAAATATCGCGTATATGACGTCGCATAATAATGCTACTTATATACCTGCTTATGG
Source organism: Trachelipus rathkii (assembly GCA_015478945.1). NCBI lineage: Eukaryota > Metazoa > Arthropoda > Malacostraca > Isopoda > Trachelipodidae > Trachelipus > Trachelipus rathkii. The sequence goes on from JABUQX010013769.1 coordinate 20,804, forward strand.
TCATAACTAATTATAATATAACGATCATTATGAGTCTACTAGACTAATCAGGCATCCATGAACAAAATAACAGAAAATCAAACATTAAATGAAACTAAATAGATTAAATAAAAAAAATCAATACTCAAAATGAAGAAATATATAATAAAATAAATACATAATAATATAATATAAAAAATAATAAATCATTAAAAATTAAATAATAATAAAAAAAAAATAATAAAAAATAAATTAAAGTAAATAAAATTATAATATGCAAATCACCATTAATCCATAATTATAATCAAAACACGTGTTTCTTAATCTGAAGCATCGAGTATTGATACTTCTATATCAAGTAATATCACCATGAGGAATATAAGAACAGAAACAACCTGTCGTAATACCTTTGTGTAGACGCCTGATACTCATTCCACTTACTACAATTATACCATATCACACCGATATATCCCTTCATAATTGGATTATAACGCTCTATCATTATGTATCTTATTTATTATGAGTGATATTATTTGTAATATATCTGGCTTTTCACTTATTCATATACTACATATCCTCTATACTATTTAGCTTGTAATAACGTACACACTACAAATACCCAGGTAAACTAACTGATCCACATTTCTCAATCTATTATCATCATCAATGACGATTCTCCAACATTCTTCATACACTACTCTACCACATCTCATATATCACTATATCCTTATTCATGTATTTATTATACATCTTCTAATATAATCCAAATCTCCTTTAACAAATTTATACTGTCAAAACTTTTACATATAGTTCACTCACTCATGATAATTACATCCCTCCTCTACGCACTCCAACACATGCCAAATACTATCATTACCGCATATACTACATCACATTTTAATATCACCAACCAGTATTTATCGGTAATCTATATACTCTTATATACTTTATTCATGTAGTTACATCATTTAGAATGTATAAGCTATAAAGAGTAATGGAGACAGGGACACTACCTATATACTGTCTAGTTATCCGTCCCCACCTATTCAAAATAACATATTCACTTATTTTTGAGAGACTATCTCAGTGATATTTCTCACGAATATCACTCACATAACGACTTACATTAACACAAGTCTTTTTAATTGCTCTCCTCAGTCCTTTTCCTCACACTTACCGTACTACTTTTTCACTAGACATTCTCTATCAAAACGTCTGGCTCTGGGTAACCGTAGGAAAATCTTTTATTTTCTTAAGTACCAATCTTTTGACCATTGAAAACTTCTTCTCCAAAAAACTTCCTATTCGCTTGTATTTCCCCATTTAACAGATCCGAAGTACTCCTGCCGTTCCTGTACCCATATTGTTTCTCTCCAACTGTGACTCTATCACTAGTATCCTCTTAATCTATCTATTTCTAAAATATCCTTTCAAGTAACACATTTTTCTCATATATTAAAATGAATCCAATAAAACTATTTACTCTATATAGTATCCCTAAACACTCTTTATTGAATTTGAACTCCTCATATAATGGGCAAACACTATTCTCTACTCCCATACATATACTGGAACTACACCCCCATCCTATACATTTATTATAAACGTTCACATGTATTATATTCTTTTTCATTATTTATCTTGTCTTCCTTCTCCTTATCAACTACTATATCTTGAGAGATCCCTCTTTAATATAGGTATTTTCTTTCTTCATTTTT
>JABUQX010013769.1:32500-35000 GCA_015478945.1 Trachelipus rathkii
TGCATGTACGGTTCACCGAGCGATTTCTGCCCATGAGAGGAGCTGGTAGAGTCGCTTCTTAGTCTATCAGGGGATTCCTACGTTCGCACGGGAGGAGTTAAGAGTTGATGAACTGACGACGGGCCCGGGGCGTCGGCAGGCTCCACTCAACCGGCTCAATTTAACGATCGTAAGCTCCAGTGAGGGGGCTGTAGGCCACGATAATGAAGATATCATGGGATGCAACTTTGACGGTTGTTACAATATGAGCATAGCGAGTTAGCGTCATGGTCTTCAGCGCTCATTGTCAAGTAGACATGGTACTCAGCCCCTCTTGACCTCGCGGCGGAGAGAACGACCTCGGGCACGCGATCATGGCGCCTCGGCCTAAGGCAAACTGGAGTTTGGCATACAGACTACTGACTCCCGTGCTGAGGTGTCCCGAGTGCATGGGCCTGAGCGTGTGCGGTACCAAAAAATCCAGCCCTGCGATCCTGCCCGCGCCGCCGTTATTAGCCGCGCCGCCATCATTCTGACCGGACATTGTTGATCATCGATATCCGTAAGCACTTGGCCGCGTAGACAATATTCTCAAATTATCAGAGCATCTTGTGAAGACTGTCATTATAATTCGACGGTGGCGATTCTATGTCTTATTTCTTTTTCTGTTCTGGTCATCATTTCTGGACGGGTTTTCCTTTGAACGGAAAAGACAGTCCACAACCCTTTCTCCCTTCAAAAGGAACGGAAAACTGGGAAGCCATTCGCGCTAAGGCCCCTCTTCCCGGCTTGCTGAGACTACTTTTGCGGGAAACCCCATGTTTATTATAAGATCATTACATATTTCCCTATGCTGGTTGGGGAAGCCAGGAACAGCTCGGATCGTTTCACGTGTGAGAGGGCACCCACCTCCATGGACTTTCGGTATGACGATTTCCAACATCCTGTTGGGCCTGGCTTTGCTCTGCGTACCAATAACTGCTAGAACACAATGTTAACTGAAATAGGAGTGCGTCTGAATTGTTGGGGTTCTTTTTCGTGTTGGCTGCCCACTGACGCTCGCCTTAGCTCGTTTCTGCGAGTCGGGCTCGATTGGATGGAGTCCCCTATTCTTCGCGGGCTCGAGCTAACACTCTCCCTAGATTCCACCGGATCTCCTCCACATGTCAGGTGCAATGCTTTCTAGGGCCTTAAGGTGAAGGAGGGGTGAAGGGTGCAGTGCATATAGGAGCTGCCCTATTCTGACAAGAGTGGCCAAAACTCTTTTCATTTTAGCCACTGCAGAGGGGCTGTACTAAGTGGCCTTGGCATCACAAGATGAAGGAACGGTGATTTTCACCTCTTCTACCTCAATGGCTGGGTACGAATGATCCAAAGCCAAAGTTTGGGGTAAGGAGGTGCCTATGTATGGCCCTTTTCTCAGCCGTTGGGGAAGCCATGAGCAATCATGCTAAGAGAGACACTGTGAGGGCCACAGGCGTTTCGCACGGTCTGCACAAGTCAGTGTACTCACGTTCAGCTCGTATTCGGGGCGCCGACCCCTGAAGTGAACAAAGATTCGTGCATTTAGATGAATTATTTGCGTGCTGTGTCAGTGTCGAACGTAAGTACACAAACATCTGATCTTGGTTGAATCAAAAGATAGCTTAGGTCTTCGCTCGCGGGAAGGCACTGTATGCGAGAGCGCAGACGTCTCTGTACAGACAATTGGGATGGAGGCGGAAAAAAGGAAATAAATCAGAGGTGAGGTTGTTTTCAAGCGCGGGTGGGAACATTCCTCAGGCCATAACAGTGGAGATCGTGCGCCTGGTAGACAGTGGAATAGGATCAACAGATATGAGTGATTTTTTTCCTCAATACGGAAAAATTTAGGATGGAACCGATCGCAGGGGAGTGATAGCCAGAGATATGGATTCCATGAGAGGGAGAGGGGAGCCTAATAAGCTAGTATTTAAGCTATTCATGTTATCTAACATTTAATAGGAGAGGGAAAATTAAATAAAAGTCTGTTTTACTATTCAATTATAAAAACGGGTTTAAAATGTAAAGCAGTGCTTTCCGTTATCCGCGCAAAAGTTTACACTTTGTATTTACGGTATCGCCGTAGATACCGATCATTAGCCGCATGTATTTGCCGCACTGAGGTTTTCAAAAAAGTGCAGTCCGGATAGCGACGAAACGCCTAGTTAGGTGGCAAGCCGAATAGCCGATGAACGGACCTCGAAAATGGAGTATAGGCGTAATGGAAGTTCGAGTATATGATAGGCCGCGCCCGCTCTGCTTAAGTATATCATACTGTAACATTGAATTTCGGTGGTGAGACATGAGTTCGAAAAGTTCGAAATATTTTTAATAAATTTATTTAAAATCAAATTTTTAAAAAAAAAAATTAAAAATGAATACTCCAAAAATATGGACACTTACAGAAAATCAATTACATATTTCGGACAGCGTATAAAGCAAAATATTTTAACAGTAACCGATAAAAAAAAAAAAAAAATTCATAAAGGTGAAATATCTC
>JABUQX010013769.1:40000-42804 GCA_015478945.1 Trachelipus rathkii
TCGATACGACCTCTATACCAATATAATAGTGTATGAGAGTGTGCTAGGTTGTAATGGTTTAAGTTCCACTTAATCAGAGTATGAAGCGGCCATCTATAGTGAGACGCCACCAACCCCCATCCGACTATATGCTTAATAATGTAAGTGTCTCAATAAATTATTCGTATAGTGTCTGTGTGTGCTATCTTGCATCGAATCAGATTTAGGCCGGAACGTTATAGATGTATAGACTCGTCCACGGTAGAAATGAAAGCAATGTAACACTTACTTAAAAAGATTTGGACGAAATATAGTGATATATATATTATATAATTTATATACTAAAATAATATATATATAATATATATCAATATATAATATTATATACTTATATAATATATATACTTTATGTATATTACTTATTATATATATTATATAATTATATATATATATGTATATATGTATATTAGATATATATAGCTATATATATATATTATATATATAGTATTATAGTATTAGTATATTATTAATAGTATTTATATATTATATATATATATATATACTATATGATATATAGTAGAAGATATAGGTATATATAATATATATATCTTATTAACACGCGTGGCTGGCTCGTGGCATGGAATAGGTGGGTAGCAGTCTGTTTTTGTAATGTACTATATATATATAATTATATATATTATATATATATATATAATATATATATATATTATACGTATATATATATATATATATATCTATATAAGTAGGATATATATATATATTATATATATATATCAGTTTTAGTGGGTTTAGAATGGGATTTGTTCGGCATCCATTATGTTGTTTCGAACTGTAATTAAGTTGTGGGGCTTGGATGGAGAGGGAAGTGATACGGAAGGAATTAAGAGTGATTAAGAAGTGAGAAGTTAAGTGTGAGGGCAGACAATAGAGGGATAAGTATTATAAGACGCGCTCCGCATAGTGAACATGGGTTTGAATGTAACCCAAAGTTGATACGTGGAACAAATCTGGGGGCATAATGAAGGAGCAATTGTATGTAGTTAGGCAAACGGAAGTATGTGGAGCGACACTACAGTAGGAAGTTAAGAATGTTAACAGTGAATGGTGGGATGAGAGGTGAAGAAAGCGGTTAAAGGTAAAAAGAAGCGATGGTTGAAATGTACTAAGAAGCAAATGGATGAAGACTCAAAGTAACAGGGATGCTTGGGGAAATTATATAAGGAGGAAGGAATACTAAAAGGTGTAATGCGTTAGGAGAAAACACAGAGGTTAAAATAACAGTTTGGAAGACAGGAGTGTGAATCGGGGATTACAAGAGGAATAGGAAGCGCTCTCTCTGGAAGGAGGACGCGGCGAAAGGGTTAAGAATGGAGAATAAGGGGAATCTGCTTAGAATATCGTGGGATGGTGGGCTTTTGTGGTAACTGAATAGAATATGGGATGTGAGAGGAGAAGTGTGGAAAGAACATTTCGAAAATCTCACAATATTAACAGTAATGAAGAGCGTGATCATGAAGTGTGTGTGGAGTTTGAATGGTGCAATGAAGGTATAGGTATATTTTTGGGGATGAGGTTATATATAGAGGTAATGGGTAGAGTGAAGTTGAAGAATGGGTACTCTGCCTGAAAAGATGGATTAGCTGGTGAAATGATCAAGGAACGAGGCGGGATGGTGTTAGAATTGGAATTTGGAAGTATGTTGTGAATAAACGGTTTATAGAAGGGCTAAAGTTTCAGGGAGTTGGAGGAGAGCGGTAAATGTATTCCTTATATACAGGGTAAGGGAGAAAGGGGAACTGTAGAAATATATAGGGGAATAAGTTTATTGAGTATTGTAGGGAAGTATATGTGGTTTTGTTGTCCGAACAGATGCGTGGTGACCTGAAGCCTGATTGGTGAGTTAACAAAAGGTGCGTTTTTAGGATAATAGATGTTTGGAATTCAAATTCTTACCATTTGAAACAAATGATTGAAGAAACGAGAGAGAAGAAGAAAAACTTAAAAAATAATTTAGGTTTTATGGCATTTGCAACAGCGTATGATAGAGTTAAATAGCGGACGCGGTATGGCAGGTTGTCGAACGCATCCCATTGTGTGTGTAGCTTCTGATGGATTTCAAAAGTATGTATGACCGATAGTGAAAGCGTCGTGTAAGAATAACGATGGTCGTCCGATGGTGATTGTTTTAAGGATTAATAGCTGAGTAAGCAGGTTGTGTTTTATTCTCCTATGGTTTAGTAATTGTATATGGATGGGTATGAAAAGCAATTCCGAGTGGGATGGCAATGTTGAATGGTGGAGAATGGGATATGAGATGGGAGGTAGCCCGTACCTATTATATGCGGTATCGGATTTTGGTTTGTGTGCAATCTGAAGAGAGTTTGAGGGATTGGTAAGAATGAGATTTGCAGGGTGCTGTAAAGGAGGCCTTGAAAGTACCCGTGGATAAGAAGTAAGTTTTGGTTGTGAGTGAAGAACTTCTCAGTGTGAGTTATGTTAGATGGTGAGCTGAAACAAGTGCTTGAGTTAAAATATTTAGGGTATGTTGGATTGAAAGGGAACGGACGATGCCAGAGGTAGTAGGAAATTTGTGAATGAGGAAGGTGGCTGGTGCAAATTAAACTTTGGTGAACGCAAGGGACTAAATCTTAAGAGTGATAAGGTTCTGCATGGGGTAATGTTTTACCATTGTTTATTGTGAATGGTAGTGAGACTATGGCTGGAATAAGAAGTATTGATCTAAAGTTCATTGGATGTGTTCAGATGACAATCTTAGGGGTGTGCAGGTGTTGAGAAGATTGATA
>JABUQX010013770.1:0-19567 GCA_015478945.1 Trachelipus rathkii
CATGAGAGAGAGATGATCGAGGAGAGACGGAGGACGATTCAAGTCCCGATACCGTCACGAAATGTAATACTCTCAAGATGCGCAGTAAAAAATGAAACTTCCATTCAGCACATGGAGATATTAGAGGAGATCAAAGAGAATTAAGATTTAAGATGAGCAAAAATCTAGGCTATTCATCAATAAGATATATATTAATTATTAAATTATTTTTAATATCAGTAAATAATATAATAATATAATAAAATAATAATAATAATTTAATATACTGAAAAGTAAAAAATATTATTTAGCCATGAAACTAGTGAATTGAACTATGCACTTATAATAATAATATAATTTCAAAAATAATAATTATTTAGCTCTCTGAACAATTAATCTACTGCGTTTAATATCCGATTTAGCGTTCAAAATGCTACAATAAAAACATCGGTAGATAATTAAAAAATATAAAAATGAATCAAGAATATTAATAATATATCTAGTGATATGTAGATATGATATTACAGTAAAACAGAAAAGATAATCATGCAAAGGAGAAAGATAACTGAAGGAGTAGATATTTTAAACGAGCTAGTTTATATGATATGAGTTTGAAGGATTTAAATTTAAAATATTAGATATACTTAAAAATCGATTAATTAATTAATGGAATTATAATGGTATAATATCATTTTTAAAATCAATACTTCTACTAATCTAATACTGCGATTAACGTAAAGTTTATGTTCGCATAGAGTATATAAGGAAGAGGAAAATGGAACACATAATAGTATTCACATCAAATCATAATAATACAAGAATCAATCCAGAGAGCTAGCATCAAATAATATATTCAGGACAGCTACTACGATAAAGAAAGATAATAATATAACGAGCCGATATTAATAATCTATAACACGATCACACCATATAATAATACTTAATATATTATATTAATAATACCAAACCATAATAAACTTCAAGCAGAGCAACACCTCCATCAACAGACGACATCCGTTTTACAGTTACATGTTTATCATGCATAATCTGTTACGAATAAATATCTATGAGTGAAAAAATCAATATAACACCAGCTAGCTAAACGACGATAATAGTGAACATAATTAAGAGGTATAGGTGGAGTTAAGTATTGATATATTTATAACAGTAAAAAAATTAATTGATAATAAAAATAACTATTTTATATTACATTAACGTAAACTACTGATAATGAGAATTTAAGGTTCTAATAACCGCTTCTAATTCTGCAACATTAATAAGAGAAAAATTAATACTTAAGAAAGAATCAATATTACTATTTACTAGATTGTCCAATTAACTTCGAGATTCACATACCAATAGACTTTCTGCAAGATAACATAATTAAAATAACCATACAGCATAAAGCAGAAGAGTAATTAGATGCATATACGATGCTCAATGAATAGCATATGGGAACGTATATTTGCAGCTTGGCTTGACAAAATTCGCTGAGACGTAATTTGAAGAGAGGTTTGTATTTAGCAAGTAAGTGTGCGTGCTCATTTTTTGGCCGGGTTCTTGTACAGCAAAGTCACGCAATACTGAGCTATTTTTTTTTAGCTTTGCATTGTATACAACTTGAAATAATACACCTTGGAGAGTCAAGAAATTAATACTTTATTTAGAGTGTTGAGTATTTACAGCTATCGTTCGTATATCAAGATGGGTGCTAAACTACATTTATCACTATCATTTATCTAAAACATTACTAGTATATTCTACTCTAACATATGATGAAAATATACTAATTTGTTTATGGAGTAAAATCTAATAGAAAATCCTTAACATGACATATTCGAGAGCTAATGGAGTAATAATACCAAACTTTATTTAAGAGATAATATTGGTTAGATACAATTAAGTGATAAAACATAAAGCTCAATATATTATAGATCATGTTTGTACTCAAGAATCCCTAGATTCTCAACACTCGTAGTAGGTGAAAGAGAGTCTACTATCATGATATGCTCTGTAAAAACGACAGTATTGTGTTTTTCGAAACCTGTCGTGAATGCTACGAAATTACAGTTATATAACTGTTAATACGTGTAGAAAAGGACGTAAGCAAACTTACCACACACTAATTAAATGAAACGTCTCATAAATGAGAGATAATACCAATTACAGAACAATAATAAATAATAATGATTTATCTAATATTAAAATCAAAGAATTGATGATACTATGAGAGTAAATAAATATCGAGTACTAATAAAATAGAAACGAAATCAAAAGGAGACAAACAGAACTTGATGCAATCAATATATGATCACATTGGAAGACGAACTAATAACATATGATAAAGGGATACAGTCCATTACCAAATCATGTTGAAGCTGAGAAATAATAATAAATAAAATAAATATTAAATAAGTAATTAAAAATTTAAGATATTAAGATAAATACCATAAATATATATATTGGTTAGTAGATTAGGATAAGTGGAAAATGAGATGCGTAGCTGTTGAATAGTGGAGCGACGATAGATGCAGACAATCAATCCAATCACACCGTTGGATATGAGAATTTTTGAGGTTGTTTATAAATAATAATTATATATATTTAAATAAATCAAAATAAAATAATAATATATATCTAAAACAATGACACATAAATGAACTGCAGAATTTATGTATTATAGTCACAAAATGTTACGGTTAGGAATATGATATACATGACATGACCTCAGAATGATTAATATTCATTAATTACAATTGAATAAAAATCACGTCAAATAGATTAATTATAATCTACATAATGAATAATAATAATAGATAATCACTCCACAGATTAGGTAATTACTATGAGAGTAGATCATTAATCAATAATAGAGCGTTAAGAGAAATTATATTCTCTAAAATCAGATCAACTTAATTATATTATTAATATATTAATTAAATAAATAATCAGTACAAATCAATGATCAATAATTAATATATATATATATAATAATAAGTAATCGTAAAATAATTAAATGAGATTATTTTTAAGAACAGACTATAAATAATTTTTGATAATTGATTAGATAAATTCTGAGATAAAATTTCAGAATTTTCAATTAATATTAAGATGATATTAAGATAATTTAGAGACAGATATTAAATGACAGAATACGATCGATTAATAAGATGTCCGAATATATAGAGAATAAATATTGTTTTGATATTATATAATTATATTGAATATCTATGCAGTAGTCAACTCAATCAGATAAAATTCATACAGGACAACATTTTTCCGTTCACAACTAAATAAAAGGGATGATACACTGAAAGATATAAACTTGACACTATTATTCACCTCAACCAACTCACAATTAATCATGATTAAGTTACAATAATATATGATGATATCAATTATTCCATTATAAAACTTATTGCAGAGTAAATAAGAAATATTACGTTATAAAGGTACATTATTAATATAATATATATTAAAACTACATTATACAATTTAAAATCGGCAATTATATCTATTCTACTATGAGCTATAATAATTAATAATAATAATTATATAATAATAAATAATAAAAATAATAATAAAATAATTATAATAATAATATAAATATGAATAATAATATATATAATAAATAATTAAATAATTATAAATATTAAATATAATAATAAAAAATATAATTATATATAATATAAAATTAATTAAATTAATTAATTAATATATAATATAAACTATAATTAATTAATATAAATCAATAAAAAATAATAATAATAATATAATAATAAAATAATAATTAAAAATATATAAGTGCATAATTAAATAATATAACTAAATATATATATATAAAATATAATAATAATATAATAATCATAATTAATATATTAATAATATAGTAAATAATTAATAATAATTAAAAAATTAATTAATGATAATAATATAATAATAATATAATAATAATTAATTAATAATTATAATAATAATAATAAAAAATAATTATACATATAATAATATTATAATAATAATAAATTTAATAATACTATAGTATATAATATTAATAATATAATATAATATAATATGGAGTATATTAATGGTAGTAGCTAGAATTTACGTAGGTTTAATAAATAATTTATGATTATTTATTAATATTATATTATGATAAATATGTTTTTAATTTTTTATAGTAAAAGGCGAGAACAGTGGATCAGGGGAAGAAAAAAAAGATGCATTGGCAAATGAATATATATAGCTACGTTACTAGATCATGCGCTATCGTCACTTCTATATACTATCATATCAGTAGGTGAGAGTATATTATAATGATAATATATTATACTTAGGTTTATTTAGATTGCTATTAACGCCCTTGCATTGGATTATGTAATGAAAATTAGCTAGCAAGTATAAAGGTCACATGCTATTGTTTATGGAGATAATTTTTATATATAGCTAATCTCTTTCAGAGTGATATATATTTTAGCAAGTCTTATTAATACTGCATACATTCCTTTAAGTATTATGCAATAATAGGTTATGTATTGGCTGTAAAAGTACCTTGTATTTGCATAATTGAAGTAGTCGAATAAATCGTCTATATTAGGAGTTAACAATTACAGTTTGAAGGATTACTGAGAGTGAGACTAACTTAGACTCTGATGATCACCTCCTACTACTCATGTAATGCACCTAGGTATGTGACAGGTGAGAGATGAATGTGAGCCGGTTAACTTACGTAGCGAGATATGTCCTAGTGACAGGTTACTGTAGAATTGCGCTATATAAAGGACGGTAAGGAGTAAGTAGGTACCAGGATAATTTAGACTTGTCATTCAACACTATACACTTGTATCCAAGCGCACTAGTCTCGTTAGACTAGGTAATGTTGAGACCTGATTGTTCTTTGTCAAATGTCAGTTATCACCGCATGTGTGAATGATGCAGAGTACTCTCGTGTAGTCATGAGCGCTATGCATATAACGACTCACTTCATATAATTTTAAGGTCGTAGATTGTATGTAAGGTTCTGTATGTATCAATGTGAGAATAGTGTCAGAGGAATCGATGTAATGTTAATAGTTTTAAGATTATAGAATACTGTAAGTAATGATAGTTATCCATTGGATGTCAATATATATAGAGAGCTAAATTAATTTGATGTGTCTGCGTGCCGATCACGGATAGATAACAAAGATGAGACGACACCGGCAGAATAAATAAGTGGTGTGTCTCGATAATGTATGTTGGAGTAGATGCTGGATGTGGAAAGAGGAGCAAGCGAAACGAGGACAGAGAGAGAGATCTGAGGATTTTGATGATGGATCATGAAGACATAAGGCTAATGTTAGACTTTTATGGTGATGATGTATAATCCTATAGTATAAATATCGGTCTCATATGAGGTATTTAGAGATCTAGTGGTGAGAGAAGAGTTAGAGTGAGTGGGTGGTGATGACGGTGATGGCTATGAATCTTAGTAGGGTAAATCGATTGATAGTAGATTATGATTATTTGAGTCATACCTTTTAGCACGTGTTATTAATTAATGGAATACGCATTGTAGGTTGTGTCGGCTTCAATGGGAGCGTGCACGATATGTGTAGCGTCTACATTGATACGTTAGTTGATGTGAACTCGTATGAATGGTTGGAGATCACCAAGTGCATGAGTCAAAAGCTTCAATAAAGTAGTAAGATGTTAATAAGAAAAGGCAGGAGGAGTCTTGTTATTGGGTGAATCATTTGTTGAGCACAAAGAGAATGTGTTAGGAATGCGAGTTTGAGATGGTCTCGAGAGACGAGGAGAGCAGTCAGTGATGTAGTACAGTACTTTCTAATTCAAACTACTATGAAGAGTATAAGCGTAAAATATACTTGAGATGTAGGTTATAGTTAAAAAGGTAGAGATGGGTATCTGGTATAGACTGAAAGTGCGAGAAGATATCTGATTTCTGCGTCGATTAGTATAGAATTGAATGGAGCAATTCTGTAAAGTTTGGTGATAGCTATGCTCGTGTAATGTTTTAGCTTATGTGGATGTTAAAGTCAGTGAGGGTTTATGAACTCAAGAGGGATCTCTTTTATACATAGTACTGAGGATCATTATGTTGGTTCTGATCACTTTTGGCTGGTTACTTGATTAATAATAAGTCTAGTGGGGGCTAATAGATGAGAGAAGGCCTAGATCACAAAATAGAGAACGTGGAGAGGATAAGTGTATATTAAAAGTGAGGATGAGGTCTATATGAATGATAGCAGTTGGAGCGTGAAGAGTAATTGCGTAGGAGATACATGTAAATTGGATAGAAGGAGACATATTCGGAAGTCTGATATTTTTATATTGTAGAATCCAGAGTCTATTAACTCACTGAGCAAATCTGGAGCAAATGAAGAGAGTACAGTGTGAGTGCTAGCGGAGATAAAAGCAAAAGAAGAAGAACCGCTGTGATAGTTCCTTGCTGAAAAGAGTAAGGAAGTAAGTCAATAGTTTGAACTTAGATGCAAGTGGAGTGGGTTATATATTGAGTCACTGTTAGCGGTAAGAGTATTGCGACTATAGACGGTTCAACAGTATGTACAGAAGTAATATGAAGGACAGAGTGGATATAATGAAATGTAACTACATAATAAAATAATATAATAAATGTACGACCATTCAATGGTAACTCGAGATCTCCCCAAAATTATTTTCAAAGTAATAGTAATAGAATAAATAATAGAAATATACCTTAATCTTATCCATAGATGTGCAAAATGTACGAGATACAGAAAAGAAGACAAAACGTTCTTTATATTATGAAAAGAGAGTTAATTAAAGCTGCGATAAAAAAGCGGAGGAAATAATAATATAAATAACCAGAACCTCCCAAAAGCGCGTTCTATGAGTAGTTATAGAAATATGAGAAATTATAATCAACAGAATAGGTATTCTCCTTTTCCTAGAACTATTTCTTCTACTACCCCTACTCACGTACATTTTCTATGAAATATTAGTTGAGTATACATGAGAGATTTGCATAAAGAATTGAGAAGGTAGCTATATGGAGAAAGAAAAATCACTTCGAGAGAATCACTGTATACAATAATTTTTGGACTAAATAAATGAATAATAATGGAATGGTATATGATAAATACTGAAATATGTTCGATGGAGGATGATATATTTAGATATGGTAGCATACTATCATAATAATAATAAAGGAAAGTAAATAATATGAAGCGCCCTAGACTCCACCTTATCAAATACAATGAAGATCTTATTAAATTAAGTTACCATCTCGCATAGTAATATTATAATTAATATATAGATTTGTAAATAAAAATTACATTACCTCCCATTGTTATTAATGCTTACGTCATAAGCGAAGAATTATGAATAATAATAAATGAAAATAATGAATGGTAATTAATTATATACGAATACTACGAATTATTATCAAATTAATATGATATGATTCAGCATATTGATGAATTAATATATAAATAAATAAATGTGACACGCGGAGTATCGATCGCTGTATGAGTCCTATATAAAGATTTATTTGTGTCTAATCATCAATATGTATTTAATATATTATAATTTTAAAATGAATGAAATATATTGTTAAATTTATGATTATTTATTTATATATATTTATATATTATATTATATTAATTTCACATAGAATTATTATTATCATTTATATTTATATGTATATTAATATTATTTAGTAATATATAATATGTTGATATTATTTATATTAATTTATATTATTATCATAATATATTATTATATAATTAATTATTATAATTATTTTATAATATATATAAATATATTATTGTATATATTATTGATATATTATATAGTATTATATGTATTAATATATATTATTAAATTATATTATATAATATTTTAAAATTATAGTTATGATTATAATTATTCTATTTATTTATATATATATATAAATAACACATTTTAATATATATTATATATAATAATATGATTAGTCATCATTATCACATCTTCAATCATATTTAAATTTTATAATAATTTCTTCAGTATAATCATATATATAATATATATACAGTATAATATCAATTATATAATTTATTAATACATAGATAATATTATTTATTTCTAATATTTATTTAAAAACTATAATAGTATTTATTTATTATGACAATGAAACTTTACAGGCCACCTGCTTCAAGTTACTAGATTATTTAAATGTCAACTGATAAATATATATATATAATATAATTTAAATTTTATTATTTTAAGATTTTTTTTTCCTTTTACAATATATATTTAACTGCAGTATTGAAGATTATTTGATTGAACGTTAAAAAACGTATCTAAAATATTTAATAAAATCATAAATTTTATATTAGAGTGAATATTTGAAAAACCTTTAATATTATTAATTTATATTTTTTATTATATTTATTATTATATATATTAAAATATTTATTTATCTTGTCATAGATAATATTTAATATTATATATTTTATATATTAGAGTTTCTTACATATCTTTCCTTTTCTGTATTTGTGTTCAAATCAATTTTTTCTATGGAATTATTTATATTATAGTTTTTAAATATATATTACTTTATATTTATTAATATTAATATTTAGATATAATATTAATAAATTTATATATATATGATATTATATATTTATATAATATATATTAAATATATATATAATATAAATTGATTATATTAAATAATATATATTATATATATATATTATATTTTATTTATAGTATATAATAGTTTAATATATTTATACTAATTTATTTATTAATCTATATTATATTACTATTATATATTATTAATTAATTATAGTTATATATATATGTAAATATATATATTTTCTAATTTATAGTTATTATTTATTTAAATTATATAATTACCATTTTTATATATTAGAAAATCATATTATATTTTTTTTGTAATTTATTTTTTTCTTTATATTTATTAATATATATTTATATATTTATATATAATTAGCCAATGTAGGCAGGGAGGTGCAAGGGGGGCACTTGCCCCCCCCTAAATCTTTGGCGAAATAGAAAATTATTTGAACCTTATATATTGCCATGACTGACGTTTTTTAGTAGTTTTAGTTGTATAAACAGAATAAAAAAGATCTCGATAGATATAAATGAAGTTTGTTATTACTAACGTATTATATTATTTTTCTAAAGTTTTAATTTGTGTTTTAGTTTCATATTGGCTTAAAGTCCACTAGCTTTGTGCTTTTATATCAGGGTTGTGGGTCTGGAGTCGGAAGTCGGAGTCACGGAGTCGGGGAGTCGGTAGTTTTGAAAGAGTGGAGTCGGAGTCGGGTGGAGTCGCGGAGTCTGTGAGTCGGTAATTTTGAAGAGGGTGGAGTCGAGTCGGAGTCGGAGTCGTATTTTTAGAATATGAGGTGTTGTTTTGTGGGAGTTGGAGTCGGAGTCGGTATTTTCAAGAGGTCGGAGTCGGGTAACTTTCAAGATAGTAAGAGGGGTTTGTTGGGAATCGAAGATAAAGTTTTGGAGTCTGAGCAAAGTTATGAATTGTGACTTCTTGTGATGGACTTCAATCGCGTTCAAACAAGTGGTCAGCGGTGTTGTCTTGTCAATTCGGCACGTGTTTTGCGCTCTCCCCGCTCGCGACTTTCCCTACATACAACGCAGGATGTTGCAATTGCACAATGGGTGTGAGTGTGTTGGTGGGTTCGGTATTCGAGGATTGCGGGTGTGCTATTGTTAGTGGTTGGAAGTGATTCTTAGGTTGTCTGGTTCGGCGTTATGCTATTGAAGTTTTTTTAACGTCGGGTGCACCTTATGTTTCAATTTTGGTGATTGGAGTTGAGTTTTGCTTAGGATTTTGTGAATTCAACCTTATTGGTGGTAGTCTTTGCAAACTCTTTATTAATTTACTCTATACTATCATGTGTTAAGAATGTGCTTGAAGAGAATAGGATAAGGTATTATATATGAGTACGAGAGAGAGAGGAGAGGATTCGATAGAGGCTGAGAGATACCTTTCACACGGGTAACTTTTAGAAGTTTAATGTTATATTTTCTAATTCTTTTTATATTCTATATATATTTTATTTATATTATTTTTCTTTATATATTTATTGGTGTGAGTGTAAAATCGGGTTTCAGAGAGGAAGTTGGATTTATGGAAGAGAGCAGGGTAGAGTTCATCTCCCATGTTGAATGTGGGTAGATATTGTATGCGACCTAATCCTTTCACGGTAGTTATCTCAGTGTATTTTTCGAGAGAGTCTCAGGAGATATGGTTTAGTGAGGAATGAAGGCCGTAGGTATTAGTTGAAAGAGTTTAGTGAGAAGCTTCTGATCTGGGTTCGGTGCAAGAAAAGGTCAAGGTGAGTGCATTCTGTATATGTTCCATTATCTTGGGTAAAAAATTTTCTGCTAACGTTGAAAGATTTGAGAGGAGAGAGATTGGAGTGAGAGAGAGGGTGTGAAATTGAGAGTCTCAATCGAGTAATAAGTATCGGGAGGGTTTATTATTGACATAGTGTTTTACCGTGTATAGAGATAGTACATGACGATAGTTGCTTGTAGTTACTAGGAGTATTACTATATTTATTTATTTATTTATTATTTTATTATTTTTATCGTTATATATTTTATATTCTTTTATCTTTTATTTATTATTTATTTTTTTTATGGTTTATTAATGTTTTAGCTAGAATTAATGTTTTTTTTTTTTTTTTTTTTTTTTTTTTGTTTATTTCTTTGCTTGTTTTATTTATCTTTTGTTCTTTTTACTAAATTTTTTTTTTTATGTTATTATTTATGTATTTTTATTATTTTTTTTTTTTTTGATCTTTCTTTTTATTTATATTGTATAAGGCGTTATATATTATATTTTGTTATGTGTTTATGTGTATATTTCATTTTTTTTTACCCTTTTTGCAATGTCTATTTATTTTTATTTTTTTTTTTTTTTTTTTATTTTTCCCCCGTTTAGTTTTAAATATCTATCCTATTTTCTTACTTATGGATTATCTATATTTTTTTATCTATTAATTTTTTATATTAGGTATATTTTGTTATGTTATTTTTGTTTTTTTTACTTTGAATGAACAAGTTATTTATTTTGTTGTTTAGTATGTCTACATCTATTTATTTATTTGAATAGTTATTTATATACATTTATATTATATTTATTTTTTTTTTACCTATTTTATTTTTATTTATTTTTTATATTTATTTATTTTTTTATTTTTTTTTTTTTATTTTTTTTTTATTTTTTTTATTTATTTTTTTATTTTTGTTTTTACAACTTTTCTATTATTTTTTTATTATTTATTTTTATTATTATTATTTTTTTATTTTATTTTTATTATTATATTTTTATTTATTTTTTATTTTTTTTTATTTTTTTTTATTTTTTTTTTTATTATTTTATTATTATTTATTTTTTTATTTTTATTTTATTTTTTTTTTTTTATTTGTTTTTTTTTATTTATTTTTATTTTTATATTTATTTTTATTTTTTATTTTATTTATTTTATTATAATATTAAATTTATTTAGTTGGAATTATTATTTTTTTTCTTTATTTATTTTTTTATATATTTAGTTATTTTTTTATTTTTCATTATATTTTTTTTTTTATTTTTTTATTTTTTTATTTTTTTTTTTATTTTTTATTTTTTGATTTTTATTTATTTATTTTTTATTTTTTATTTATATTTTTTTTTTTATATTTTTGTTTTTTTTTTTTTATTTTTTATTTTTATTTATTTTTGTTTTATTTTTTTATTTTTGTACATATTATTTATATTTTTCTTTTTATTTCTTTTTGCTTTTTTTTTTATTGTATTTTTTTATTTTTTTTATTTTTTTTATTTTTTTTTATTTTATTTTTTTTTTTTTTTTTATTTATTTTTTTTTTATGTTATATTTTAGATATTAATTATTGTGGTTGTTTAGTGGTGTTGTGTGATGTAGTGGTTTGGGGGTTTTTGTCACGTTCCGAGGGCGGGTGGTTTGATATGGGTGGTGTTGGGCATGATCTATGTTGTGGATGATTGTTTTGGTTTAAGTGTTTAAGTACGGCGTGGGGATGTTTAGTTTTGAGTGTTGTATATATCATTGGGGGTGTTTTTGTTTCTGGTCGGGTTGTTATGCTGATAGCTGATGATGATGGTTTAGCTACGGGGTGGGTTTGTTATTGCGGTAGGTTCTTGAGGTCATGGGGTTTTTGCTGTCTCTAAAGTCTTGTGGATAAGGGGTTAGGGGATAATTATTGGGAGTTGTGGATTATGAGTGTGTTGAGTGTATAGTGTTATGGATGGTATTGTGTAGTGAATGCTGTGGTATTTATGTTCTGTGGTTTCGTGATTAGTGCGTGACTGGTAGTGTTGTAAGTTTGTGTGTGTGATGTGTGTATGATGACTTTCCTGGTGCATGGTTTGTGAGTATGACGAGTTTATTAATAACGTTATATTAGTAGGTGTGTGTATGGTAGTTATTATTAGTTAATTGAATTTAAGGGAGGCTATGATTATTGTTAATAGCGGTTTATGTGGGCTTGGTTTATGGGTTGGAGGAGGAGTTGGTGGTGAGGTTTGCATGAGGTTTGTTATGTGTAATGGTGATGTGTGTAACGTTGGTATTGAGTTTTGGAGGTTGTAGTTGAGAGGTGAGTGAGAGGAGTTTCGTGCGTGTTGTGTTTTGGTGTGCTGTGTGTTGTGTTTAGTGTGGAACTGTGATATGTGGTTGATGAGGGTTGTTTAGTGGTTGTAGTGGTGAGTGATGTGTTGTGTTGTTTGTGTTGGAGAGTGAGATGGTGTGTCGGTACTTCGTGCCCGTGGTGATATGGCATAGTGGTTTATATTTATGGTATAATCATATATATTAATATATATTATTATAATATATTATATTATATATAATTATATTATATAAATATTAAAATATAATAGTAATTTATTATTTTAATATATATGTATAATATATATATAATATTATATTTATTTATTATAATATCATAATATATATATATATATATTATATAGATATATATATTATAATATATATATATAATATATATATATTAATAATATATATATATATATATATATATATATATTATATATATATAATATATAATATATATATTTATAATAACGCTCCACATTGCCTCAGTCACCATTGAAGATTCTCCAAGAGTTATGGATAAATTGTCTGGCGAACAAAAACGCTATTAGCAATTAGTATTAATATTGTACTTATATCCTAACATACCTCCACATCCTCACACAATCTTATCATATCGATGCGATTTGTTTACATAATTATACATAAAAAAAGGAAAGTTATTTATAAATGATGCCTCTGGCTTTCTTTTTAATTATGCTTCAAATTCAGAAATTTAATGAATATCGCTTTCCAGAAATGTTAATTAGTAATAAATAATTAATAATAAATTCCCCGTTTAAATACTATATTATATTTTCCATGAAAACAGCATCAATACCAACATGTGGGGATATAACACCTATAATAACTATATAGCTAGTGTAAACTCATGTCGCCAAAATATTAGGTTCATAATTTTTAAATAAAAACATTTAGAAGAGATAAACCATTATATCAGACTATGTAAATTTCAGGCAATTCCAATTACATATATCTAAATGCGACCACTCAGATGAAACTGTACGTTTTGCGGTACATACATTTATAGGGGTATATTTAGTGAATTCTACGAGTTTTTAAGAAAGTAGGCACTTAATATCCAGTAGTACCAAATATGTAATTAATACTATTATATAATTTGGATTAATGTTTAACGTGCAAGCACTGTTCTTACGTCAAGCATATACTATAAATGTTCCTTTTTTTTGGTCGACCATAATTCCTTGCTTGGCGTTGATAGCATTGTATAAATATATAGTATATGATATTTAATATATAGTATATAAATGTATATATTGTATAAATATATAGTAGCTCAGGTAGTGGAAAATTGATGGACAAATGGAAGATATTAAAAATTTAGTAAAGAATTAAGCAAAAACGCCTATTTTGCATAAAGAAATCGGAATTTTAGTCCTAATACGTGAAAGAATTTAAGGTAACGTAAAAAATAATGATTGTGGGTAAAATACGTTCCGTATTGTTTTTGTTTTTTCAAATAAAGATTCTGTGTATAGTCCTACATAACAAAACATATAACCTGAACTTAGATGGCAGTAAAACTAAATAACCTATATGGATCAGGTCCGCCAGTCAATACTGATGGTGTTTTTAAATATGGAGTAAGGCAAATAAATTTCAGAATGATACATTTTATTAATATTTTTATTATGTTTATTTCAACAGAAGAAAATAGGGAAGTTTTACAAGACAATTAAAAACAAAGTTAAACACAAATATCTTTCGAAGCAACATAAATACGTAAATGACGACCAGCCATTTTCCCCGCACTGCGCGAGTCGGTTGCGCGAAGTTTTGTCATCACCCCTTTCCAAGATGGTGGGTGGGATCGCACGGATTTCTCTTTCGATATTTTCTCGCAGTTCTGCCAAAGTTTGTGGCTTGTCAAGGTAAACCTTTTCCTTCAGGTAGTCCCACAGAAAAAAACCACAAGGGGACAGATCTGAAGAAGGTGCCGGCCATGGAATGTCACCCCTGAGCGAGATTAATCTATCGGGAAATGATTCTGTTAGCAGGGCTATAGACGCATGCGAAGTGTGCGGTTGCCTCATTCTGCTGAAACCAAACCCTCCAAAGAGGAATTCGGCGGCAACGTAACTCAGGGAGATGGAATTCACTTATCATCGTTATGTAGCGCTCGGAAGTAACCGTCACAGTATGGCAGTTCTCCTCAAGAAAATAAGGCCTATGACAGCTGACTTACAGAGTGCAGCCCAGAGTTATTCTTTCGCTGTGCAGAGGGCGCTGAAGAAATTCTTGGTGGGTTAGTTGGGGCCCAATAACGGATTTTGTATAACACAACCGTTAAGGTGGAAATAGGCTTCATTATAGGTCAACACGTAAATTCGTGGGTCTTCATTGAGCATCACTAACATGGCTTCTGCAAAAGCCAACCTACTTGCCAAATCCTGTTCTTGTAATCCTTGAACTACAGCAGATTCGCACGGATGAAAGTTCAAGTCTTCATGAAGAATCCGTCTAACAGTCCTATCGGACATCCATAGAGCTTGAGGATGTCGTAACGTTGATCGCCTCGGGCTCCTTTCAAACGCAACTCGTACAGCCTCGATGTTTGCAGGTGTCTTCGCCGTGCTGGGAGACCTCCCCCCTCTTGACCTTGTTGTTCCGAAAGCTGTGGTTCGAAAGTTTCGAACCCACAAAAGAAAGGTGTTCCGGGATGGAATTGGGGCATGATGATGAACATTAAAATGTAAACGAATTGAACGCTGTTGTTTTCCTTGATCAAGGAATCGTTATTTCGAAAACGTCTCGACGACGGTGAATGCCACATGACCCATAGGTCCACCGCTCTGTATTGTAACTAAACTTCCACACCTAGAGAAACAGATGAGATCAACCCTCTCCCCTTCGCACCACCCATACCTCCCTCTATCACCACTCAAACCAGTTAGGCTTGGACTGCCGGACGCATATATTATAGCTATATAGGCTATAGTATATATATTAGTAGTATAGTTATACTATATTATATATTATCTATTATAATATATATATATATATATATATTATATATACTTATATTATATATATATATATATGTATTATATATAATATAGTATATAATATATATATATATATAAGTATATATTGTATATATTATATACTAATATATCAATATATATTATTATATAATATATATACTATATATATATATATTAATTATATATATATATATATAATATAGTTATATATGATATATATCATATTTAATATATATATATACTATATATATATATTAAAAATAAATTAAAATTTTTATTTATATATATAATATGATATATATATATACTATCTAATATATATATATACTATTTTATATATATATATATACTAGTTATATATATATAGTACTATATATATATATATAGTATATATATATTATACTATAATATATATAATATATATATATATATTATATATATATATATATATATACATACATATATATAATATATATATATATATATATATATATATATATACTATATATATATAATAATAATATATTATATGTAAAAATACTATATATATATTATAGGGTATATATTTATATATATATATATAATATATATGTATAGTATATATATATATTTATAATAATAGTTATATATATATAATATATATAATCTATATTATTTCCGGTATACTATATATATTATATATATATATATATATATATAAATAGTAGTATATATAGCTATATAGCGATACTCACGTGGCGTATCCAGAACAGTAATTTTTTCGGGAGGGGCAAACAAATCGTTTCTTGTTATATATTATAGCTATACATAGTAGTGATTACTATAAATGGTGATATATATATTATACATTATAATATAATAATATGGATATATATTATATATATATAGATATTATATATATATATATATTATATACTATATTAATATTATATAAAATAATATATATATATATACTTGTATATATATAATATTATAATATATTATTAATTATATATATATATATATATATTATATTAGCTAGTAGTATATAATAATTGTATTTATTAATATATTTTATTAATTTATATTAATGTCATATTTTGTATTTTAATATTATATATAGGTCTATATAATATATATACTATATAGTATTATTATGAATATAGTATATATAAGCAACGAATTTTTTGTTTTGGCCCCCCCGAACAAAAATTGTCTGGAATACCGCCACTGTATATATATATATAGATATATTATATATATAATATATATATAGATATAGTAATACTATATATTTATATATAGTAATTAATATACGGGTATAATATATATATATAATAATATAAATATATATATCATATATACTACATATATACTATATATATATATATAGTATCTATACATATATATATATATAAATATAGGTTATATATATATATAGTATATATATACCCTAATATCAAAACACACGATTGATTGTATATACTTTATACCTATATTATATTATATATATATAGTATATGTACTGTATATTATATATATATATATTATAATATATATATATACTAAGTATTATATATATATCTATATATAATATAGTATATAATATTATTGTATATATATATACATATATGTATAGTAGTATATATATAAATATATATATACTATATATTATATATATATATAAATATGATAGCTATATAATTACTAATTATATAGTACGTATACTATATATATATATATCATATAAATTATAAGTATATATAAACTATATATAGTATAGTATAATATATATTATATATATATTATATATATATATAGTAATATATATATATATTATAATATATATATATATTATATATAAAGTATATAATTATAGTATATATAATATAGTAAATATATATCTATATGATATATATATAATTATATATATTGTATATAAGCTAACTATATATATAGAATATTATATAGTAGTAATATACTATATTAGTATATATATATATAGTATATATATTATATATATATTATATAGTATAGTATAACTCACTATTCGTCCCAGGCAGCCAATCTTGACGGTTTGAGTGGGGGTAGAGGGAGGAATGGGCGGAGCGACGGGAACAGGGTTGGTCTCATCGGCTTCTCTAGATGTGGAAGGTTATTTACAATGGAGCGGTAGACCCATGAGCATCGTGCGTTCGCCGTCGAGACGTTTTTCAGAAATAACGATTCCGTGATAAAACACAGCGTCAATTTCGTTTACATGTTAAGGTTACTCCTCGGGGCCCAATTCCATCTCGGGATACCATACTTTTGTAGGTTCGAAACTTTCGAACCGCAGCTTTCGGAACAACAAGGACAAAAGGGGGAGGGTCTCCCAAGACGGCGAGCGAAGACACCTGCAAACATCTAGGCTGTACTTGTTGTGTTTGAAAGGAGCCTGAGGCGATCAGCTATTCGTCATGCTCAGGCTCTAAGGATGTCCGATAGGACTATTCGACGGATTCTTCGTGAAGACGAACTTTCACCCGTACATATTTGCTGTAGTTCAAAAATTACAGGAACAGGATTTGGCAAGTGGGTTGGCTTTTGCA
This sequence comes from Trachelipus rathkii, assembly GCA_015478945.1. NCBI lineage: Eukaryota > Metazoa > Arthropoda > Malacostraca > Isopoda > Trachelipodidae > Trachelipus > Trachelipus rathkii. The sequence continues at coordinate 18,217 of JABUQX010013770.1, forward strand.
GAAGCCACGTTAGAGATGCTCAATGAAGACCCACGAATTTACGTGTTGACCTGGACGAAGGCAATTTAAACCTTAACGGTTGTTAATAAACAAGATTTCCGTTATTGGGCCCCAACTAACCCACAAAAACTTCATCAATGCCCTCTACCAGAGAAAAGATAACCGTCTTTGCTGCGCTCTGTAAGTCAGCTGTCATAGGGCCCTATTTTTTTTTTGAGAACGGCCGTACTGTGATGGTTACTTCCGAGCGCTACATAACGATGATCCGTGAATTCTTTCTCCTTGAGTCACGTCGCCGCCGAATTCCTCCTAGGAGGGTTTGGTTTCAGCAGAATGGGCCAACTGAGCACATTTCAAGTGCGTCTATAGTCCTGCCAACAGAATTATTTTCCGGTAGTTTAATCTTGATCCGGGGTGACATTTCATGGCCGGCACGTTCTCCAGATCTGTCCCCTTGTGATTTTTTTCTGTGAGCTACCTGAAAGGGAAAGTTTTACTTGACAAGCACAAACTTGGCAGAACTGCGAATAATAATTCGAAAGGACAATCCGTGCGGATCCCACCCAATCTTGGAAGGGTGATACAAACTTCGGTACCGACTCGAGCAGTGCGGGGAAAATGGGTGGTCGTCCATTTCTGATTTTATTTTATGCTTCATAAGATACTTGTTTAACTTTTGTTTTAATGTCCTGTAAACTTCCCTATTCACTCTGTTGAAATAACATATAATATATTATAAAATGTATATCTCAAATTTATATTGGGCCTTACTCCATTTCAAAACCACCGTAATTGACTGGCGGACTTATATATATATATATTATATATATAAATTATATTTACTATATTAATATTTATATATATATATATATATATATATATAGTATATATATATATATATATATATTAGCTATTAATTATATATAGTATATACATATATATATATATATTATATATATAAATAGGTATATAGTATATACTATACTATATTATATTATATCAGTATAAGCTATATAATATATATATATACTATATATACTTGAATATATAAAAAAATTGTAAAAATATATTTATTATCAGAATTTTTAAAAAATTATAAGTTATTTATATCTATATATATCTCTCGTATAATGTATATATATATACTATTTATATATACTTAATACTATATATATATATATATATTATAGAAATATATATATTATATGACTCTACGTTATTTCGCTTCATATATAAATATGGTTGCTATATATATTATATATAATATATATATAAATATATATATATTAGGGTAGTATTATTTATAAAAAAGTAATATATATAATATATATATAGAGTATATATATATTAT